>JACEGR010001723.1:0-154843 GCA_014170235.1 Listronotus bonariensis
GATCAAATTATATCTTTGCTAGATAGCGGGGCTACAAATTCTTGCTTGGGTACTTATGGTATACATTTGATAAAAAATATAATTTAGTAGTGTCCGACTATGATAAAAAGTTAATTACCGTCGCAGACGGCAAAAAACAAGTTGTTTCAGGAATTTGCCAATTGCCTTTATCGCTTAATAATCAATTAAAGCTCATCGATGTTCTTGTAGTACCTTCTCTAAAATGTAACCTTATTTTAGGAGTAGATTTTTGTAAAAGATTTTCCTTAAAAATTGACTTTCATAATAATACCTGGGACGTATCTTCTGACTTAGATGACGTTTATGTCAATGTTGTGACCGCCAGTGATGATAATGTTTCATCCCATTCTCCACCAGGGTTAAAAATTTTAACCCCAGAGCAAACATCTGAGGCTCAGAAGCTCATTGACTTGTACAAAAACGTCTCTTCAGAAGATAGGTTAGGGCTCACGGATAAAATAACTGTCGATTTAGATACTGGGGATGCGCCCCCTTTAAAAAAAGGCAATGGCCAATGTCACCTTATCAATTAGAAATTATTAATAAAGAGCTAGATAAAATGTTACAAATGGGAGTTGTTGAACCCAGTTTTAGCCCTTATAATAGTCCTATATTGCTAGTTAAAAAAGTAATGGGGAGCATAGATTTACTTTTGATGGACGTGCACTTAATAGAGACCTAAAAAGGACCGTTATCCCTTACCAAGGGTGGACGATATTTTGTCTATGTTACGGGATGCTAAATACCTCTCAAGTATCGATCTAAGACATAGCTTTTGGCAAATTCCTCTAACAGAACGTAGTAAGGAAAAACCGCTTTTTCTGTTCCAGGTCGGGGATTATTCCAATTTAAAACTTTACCTTTTGGTATCTCTAATGCGGCTCAAGTCCAACAAAGACTTATGGACAGAGTGTTGGGTCCAGAAATGGCACCCTATGTGTTTTGTTATTTAGACGATATTATTATAACTGGAAAAACTTTTGATCATCATGTAACGCTTTTAAAGGAAGTTTACAGACGTCTGCAAGACGCTAATCTGACTATAAATTTTAAAAAATGTAAATTTTTTCGTGATTCGCTTTCTTATCTGGGATAGTGGTAGTGGACGGTTCAGGTCTTGGAACGTCTCCCGAAAAAATTGAGAGGCAATTGTTAACTATAAAAACCTGAAACCACCACTCAAATTTAAAAGTTTTTAGGTATGTGTTCTGTGGTACCGGCGTTTTGTTGAGCATTTTAGTAACTTAGTAGCGCCATTAAATGATCTTATTAAGGGGAAAGGTAAAAACAACCTATTAAGTGGACGCCGCAGGCGGAAGAAGCTTTTAGGGGATATTAAGCAAAGAATGGTATCTGCACCAGTTTTGGCTTCACCAAATTTTGCAGAACCTTTCATTATTCAGTCTGATGCAAGTGATTTTGGTGTGGGAGCAATTTTAATGCAAAAACAAGATAACAAAGATGTCGTTATAGCATACGCTAGTCGTACATTAACCAAGTCAGAACGAAATTTGTCTGTCACTATGAAGGAATTACTAGCACTTGTTTTCGCATTGGAAAAGTTCCGATGTTTTGTAGAACTAGGCCCCAAATTTAAAGTCTTAGTAGATCACGCTTCCCTTATATGGTTACGTAACTTGGAAAATCCAACCGGTAGGTTGGCTAGAATGCTTACAAAAATCCAACAATTTGATTTTGATTTAGCGCATATTCCAGGCCGAGAAAACGTTCCTGCCGATTTTCTCAGTAGATCTGTTCATACCGAAATTAATATTTTAGACGTATCGTTGGATTCGCTTGACAAGTGGTATATAAATCTTAGGAATAAAATTCAGGAAAATCCAGAACTTTATCCTCACTGGTTGGTAAAAAATGGATATATATATAAACACCTAAAAAATAAAATTCCTCTTAAAACTAATATAGCTGAGTGGAAGCTGGTGGTCCCTCAGTCTGAGCGCGTTAAAATTTTAAAAAATTGTCATGATTCGCCATTGTCAGCACATTTAGGTTATTTTAAAACTTTTAAAAAAATAGCTGAGGATTATTATTGGCCGAAAATGAGAAGCCAAGTCCTAAGATATGTACGCCACTGTCAGGTATGCCAAAAAAATAAAATACCTAACTTTACGCGTTTCGGTCATATGGGTGCTCAAAAAAGGCATACTTTCCTTTTGAAATGGTTGCCGTTGATTGTATGGGACCTATTGTTCGTAGTAGCAAGGGAAATACTTTTCTAGTAGTCGCGGTAGATATATTTTCTAAGATGACCGTTATGAAACCGTTGCGTAACGCCACCGCACCAGCAATAGTAAATTTTTAAGAAATGACGTATTTTTACCTTTTGGTGTTCCCAGAGTTTTAATCTTAGACAACGCAACGGCTCATAAAAGTAAAGTTTTTAACGAAATGGTGAAAGAGCTAAAAATACCCAAAGTATGGTATAACTGCCGTTATCATCCTAACTTTAATCCCGTGGAGCGCGTAAATAGGAATATAGGTGCCGCTATACGGTCGTATATTAAAGATTCACATAAAAGTTGGGATACTCATATTCCGGATTTCAAAGTGCGTTAAATTCTGCAGTTCATGAGTCTACCGGGTTCACTCCAAACTTTTTAGTTTTTGGCAGAAAAGTACCTATTCGTGGAGATTATTATGATAACGTAAGTCAAGAAGGGTTTAACATTCAAGAAGGACTCTATTCAGTTAGATACACGATTTCGTAAACAGCTACAAATTTTAAACTTAAACTATTTTCGAAAAAATCGGGTGTAAAGCTGACCGAGTGACCGATCTACGATGTTCCCCGACTTTCGGTTTCTATTTTCGTTGTATGAACGATATTTTGTTGCTGACTCTTTACACTGTGAAAAATTATTTTACAAGCAGCAACATTTTTTTATATAGAATTTTATTTTAAAAAATTAGATGTAAAGCTGGCGTGACCAGTTTGTAAGTTAACCAGTCTCCAATCTATCCCGACTTTCGGTTTCTATTTTGTTGCTGACTTTTTACACTGTGACAGTTTTCGGAAGAAGCAACAAATTTTTAGATTAAATTTTACCTAAAAAATTTAATGTAAAGCTGGCGTGACCATTTTGTAAGTTAACCGATCTCCAATCTTCCGGTTTCTATTTTGTTAATGACTCTATACAGTTAGAAAAATGATTTCGTAAGCAGCAACAAATTTTCAACCTAAATTATATTCGGAAAAATTGGGTGAAAAGCTGGCGTGGCCGATTTTTAAGTACTCCGATCTTCCCCGAATTTCGGATTCTATTTTTTCCGAGGGGAAGGAATTTTTTTTTTTTTAATTAAATTAAACATTTTTTTTACAAAAGAGTTTTTTGCTTGAAACTAATATATTACAGTACTATACTTACAGTATGCAGTATTAAGTATATAAAATCCACTTTTTTTCGCAGATTCTGTAGATTTTTTTTGTTTTGCCTTTTGAGTACTTTAATGAGCATGCTAAAGCTAAAAATTAGTGTTCTGCAAAATTTCGGCCAATTAGACAAAATATTTTTTTATTGGTTTTAGGGAGGGTCCTTTACTGCTAAAAATATTTTAGAAAATGTTAAACCCAAACCTAAACTAACTTTTTAGCCCCAATATCATAATTATTTTGTTAGTAGTGCCTCCGAACAAAAAAAGGATTACGTAACTACGGCGGTACGTCTTTAATTCTAATCATATAAACATACTGTTATCAAAAATCCAAGTACGAGACAAAAAAGTGATTTCTGTGGTTTAATAGTATTGCTCATAAAAACGTTTGGGTAATACTCACGTCAAATGTAATATCACCACATTATTTAATAATAATTGTCAGTTTTCAGTTCAGTCGTTTAGTTCCTAAGTGCATATTATTGTGTGTAGGTGTATGTGTTTTAAGGTTTTTTATATTATTATATAGGATGTATGTAATATTATGTGCACAATATTTGGTACGTATATAATATCTGTTTTGAAGTCCAACTTTGTGATCCAAAAGTTGATAGACCAGAATAGTATTTTACGTTCTAAGTCCGGTAGGTGACACCCTACCGTTCTGAAATGCAGGAGGATTTAATGGGAGTTTTTATTTTAGAACACTGTAAAAATACTACTACGCGCCAGCACAAATTTTGCGTAGGAATTCATAAAGTAGAACGCAGAAATCAGCCCTATAATTGCTACGCATGTTGTAACCTGGGATGTTTTAAGTACAAGCAAATTTTTTTTTATATTTGGAATTCATACTGCATGGCAACAGGAGGTTTTCTTTTGGTTTTATGTGAATTTTAAACGGTTTATAACCTAAAAGTAGTGTGTCAATGTTTGTTTTTTAAACAAAAAGTTTACAGTATGACTTTTTCCATTTAATTTTTTTAATTGTGCCCAGCTGTGAGTTTGACATTTATATCTGTCATTTCCTGTCTAAAATTTGGTTTATGTTGTCTCACTAAAGTCCTCAAATTTTCACGAAAAAAATACCAAACAATTCAAAAGTTAGGAGATGAGGTCCTGAATTTAGACAAGCACTGTATAATGTTTTGTCAATTTTTGGCTTTGGTAACATCATTTTGTAATACCTCGTATCAAATTTAAATTAAAAGTTAAAATATGTATTAGCTTAATAAATAATAAATATAATAAATACTTGCTGTATAACCATAGTCAAAAGACAAAACAAATAAAAAAATAATAGCTTACTAGCTAACCAATAAAAATGTACAATTAGAGAACTAAAAGTTTTTTAAATATTTTAAAAAATAAAATTGTCTTTTAAATGAAACCGAATATGTAATTACAAAATTCCCAAAAGAACTCATAAACTATGACTTTTTCTAAAAATGGTTATGTGTTAATTAGCTCACTGTATTTGAGCTGTTTGATTCACTTTGACTGATTTGTAATGCATTTGTAATAAAATTTTGCGTTTGCATGCTTTTAACTTTCTATCAAACTGTAGCACAAAATTTACGTATGGTTTAGAGTGGTAATGGGTGGTGATACTGTTCGTATTTGCTATTGCGTTTCAACTCCATGAAGGCGCTGACACGCAGTAGGAATTCACAAACTGCTTATGCATTTGCATGCTTTTAATGCTTCCAGACTGCAGCACTAAACTCACGTAGGATTTAAAGACGTAAATAAAGGTGATACTGTTCGTATTTGCTACTGCGTTTCAACTCCATGAAGGTGCTGACACGCAGTAGGAATTCAAAAATTGCGGCGTCGCAGGAGCCGAGTCTGGAATATAAACGAGTACTGTAATAACACCCAACGGACGTGTATCGTATGATATTTTATTTCAATTAATGAATAAATATTATTTAAATTTTTTTAAGAGAACATGTTGTTAGTTTAAGATTATTTTACTTAAATTACGTAGGTAACAGCCTTGTTCTCCAAATCATAGGTAACTATGATTATTCTTTGCTTGTCACTGTCAAATTAATAAAATGAAATAGATATTACCAAATTTAGTAAAACAGAATATTTTTGAAAATTTAAGAATAAGTCTGTTTTATAGTAATATGAAAATTTTCATTTACTAAAGTTGGGAGAAAAATATATTTTACAAGTAGAAGTTCCTAAATGGTATTAAATAGGTAAGGTTAGATATAGGTTTAAATAAAATAGAAATTTCCAACTTTAGTGAAACAAAATACTTTAAAAAATATAATCTCTGTCTGTTTTGTAGTAATCTATACTTTGGCCACTATAAATTGATAATGAGTACCTAGTAAGTAACTCCGGTTACTGTAGTTTTATATATTATATAGTATATAGTATATTTTTTGTTCAGGTGTTTTTCTCAATTTATAGTGAATAGAGTATAATCATTTTTATTTACTAAAGTTGGTAAAAAAATATATTTTAAGTACAAGTAGAAATTCCTATATGTATATCCTAATATTAGATGAATTAGATGAAAATCGCCCAATATATGAGTATTTAAAGATTTAGTTTTATTTTGGCATCTAAAAATGACTTTATTAAGGGCATAACAACAATGATCACGTGGACATTTATAATGATACATGATAGCGTTCCTAGGCAACACATTACGGTACCAGGTACCGTAATGTGCACTTTACTGGCCCCAAATTAATACAGGGCAAGTGGATTTACTGAGCAGTATGAAATAAATGTATTTAACATCATTAAACTAGTTTATTTACAATTGGCATTTTGCCAACAAGAACAACCAGACAGTTAAATTACAAATTTTGATTACTAGTTAAACGGATATTGTTTTAAAACATCCTGAAATAAAGAAGTCGTAAAATTATATATTGCACTAAAAGTGCACTAAATCTGTACGTACACATACACAGTGACCGTCATAAAGTTGGAAGCATTGATGATAAACAATAAAATTCGATTCGATTAAAATAAACATTTTTAAATTAATTTAAGGATTAAAATATAGCTAATCCTTAAAAAAAAACGTTTTTTTGCAGATAGCGTTGCAATTAAATATTTATTTACCGCAAGTACTTATTTGTAAATAATTCTTTAAACGCATTTATTTTTTCGAAACGGCATGCAAATAAAACTGAAGTCTTAGATTTGAATTGACATACTACACTAGCATTATGTATTTGTTCATAAAAAGGTACCAGAAACAAAGCCTTACGCGTGTAGAACACTGACAGGTAGAGATAAGACAAACAATGATGGCATGTAAACATGGTGACAAATCGGTCCCGCTCTGTTGTTTCCTTACTTTTCTATGAACTTTTTATTTGACAGAATGTGCATAATTAATAAACGAACACCTAGAAATAGCTAACACAAGGCGTGTTTTACGCCACCGCAGCGCTGGGGTGGCCGTTTAGCGCATGCGCGCCGTGTAGCTACATCTGTTGGAAAGTCATAGATACCATTACGGAACCATCCGATCGAGTCTACATCTGTTTGCGTGATTTTAAAATGCTTTCACCTATTGAGAACAAAGAGAATAGACAAGGATAGAGGATCAATCGCCGTTTCGAAAAGTAGCACAATTTGAAGAAAGGGTCTGCGGGATGGCAGGGCATGCGCATACGCACTCCCAATGTCAAAATCGGCGGTATATTCAAAAACATTGATTTATTGAGTAAATATACATAAAACATTAATAAAAAGTGTAAAATGTGGTTTATACTGAAATTTATTAATATTTTAATGACTAAATATTGGTAATTTAGTGCTAATGGTGTATTAAAATCTATTTGGTAGAAGACTATTTTTTTCTTAGATTGGAATAGGTTAATGTGGAAAAATGTATAGGTATAAATTTTAGGGAAATGAGAACTGAAAATAAAGAATTATTTCTTGAAAACTAAACTTTTATTGCGAGATTACTTATTTAGCATAAAAAATGGTACTAAATGTAAAAGAAGTGTATAATTTTAAGAAATATATGAAAATAGCATGCTCAAACTTACCAACCAAATAAATTTTAGATTTATGTTGATCCTATTTAGTTGAAAGGTATTATAGTCTTTAAGTTAATATAACCTACTTATACTAAGAAAAGCGTAGTAGGATTTCAGTTTCCATAGGCCACTGTGCTTGGTCCATTTTATTCGATATCTACATACTTGTTTTTTTTAGGTATAAGGAAGCAGATAAGATTGTAGGTTTTAATTAACAATGAAAATTTAAGTTTCCACATTACTGGATACTTATTTTGAAATAAAATACTTTTGTAAAAGAAGCTCAAAAATGCTCGTTATTGCAGAAAAAAATCCTAATCCTAAACATCTTTTTTCCACAAATTTTCAATATTGACAAAAATAAGTGTACTTTCCTCTTAACATAAATTTATATTTTTTAAGATATTTCATATACCTACCACTGAAAACAATTAATATTGAATGGTTAAATTTTTTCGTAAAATTAATAAAAGTTTGCCTTATGGTACGAACTTAAGTAGAAACACTCTATATCTTGGTTTGTACCTTAACTGGGTCAGTTATTAAGTTTTTTAAGTGTTTAGGCTTTAGGCCTTTTTATTTTTTCGCTTTAGTATAATTTTTATCACTATTAATACTTTTTAAACTGATCATTTGTCTGACTGTTACAGTTCAAGCAAATTTTTTAAATAGAGAGTGACGCACACAGAAATCCTCTATTGGTTCATTGTGCTTTTACCTCCAGCAAGATATTCATTAAATATATTTTACGGATGTATATAAAATATTAATGTATATAATGTTTTGTTACATAAATAAATCCTAGATAAAGTGTTAATTTGTTTTTATTCAAAAAAAACAACGTAAATAATTTAAAAAATAATTTATTAAAAAACCCATAAATTTCCACAAATTTTGTTTCAATAATTATTAAATTGTTATATCTATAACACAGGTCACACGTAAAATCAAACCGAATAAAACACAAAACAAATATACAGCCACAACAATCACAAAACATCAGCCATATTGAACATGTGAAAGTCAAGAGTTTTGACATTTATAACAGCCAATAGCAAGCCGGAAAAACAACCTCCCATGCGCATGACGAGTAATCCCGCTGTGTTAAGTTAACCATCAAACCGGTGAAAGTTCGCAAGATATTTGGCTGATAGTATTGATTCAGACACAATAATGTTTCGTAAAAAGTGCGTACTGAAACAAAAAATTCTACATAAATCCATACTTTTAACCAAGCACGTCCTTTTTACCAACGTTAAGCAAGAATAAAACAAAACTTTGACGAGCTCTTTTGGTCGCTGAACACAATCACCAGTCGCAGGTGTGTGCCATTTCTTAATTGGTGGGGTAAATCAACTGTTGCTCTCCCCTTCTCCATGCTCCTTGATTGAGAATCCCGCCGACTGCGAAGTGCGTGCTGTAATACGGTTTCTCTGTGTTCCAGGCTTAAAATCAGTTGACATTTATCGCCAAATCAGTGAAGTGTATGGTGAAAACATCATGAGTGATAGAACGGCGCGGAAATGGGTTAGGGCAATTAAAGATGTTAATATTTTTTACAGTCCACTTTTTAAATCAGATTATTGGTCTCCCACTTCGTTCCTCATCATGAATGTTTATGCGGCCATCTTTAAAGGCCCTAACCCATTTCCACACCATTCCATCACTCATAATGTTTTCACCATACACTTCACTGATTTGGCATTGAATTTCAACTGATTTGAAGCCTTGAACACAGGGAAACCGTATTACAGCACGCACTTCGTAGTCGGCGGGATTCCTTATAGGTGGAGGCATTTTAAAATACGCAAACAGATGTAGACTCAATCAGATGGTTCCGTCACGGTGCGCATGCTCTAAACGGCAAACTCAGCGCTGCGGCGCGGCGCGGCGGGTGGCGGCGTAGTTTAAAAACGGTACTTACTTTAAACACATGCCTTTGTAAAAAAAAAGAAATGATATGTTTACATAGACTAGTATATTATTGCTTTTTTAATAAATAGGGCGTTCATATTCATTGCATTTTACATAAGTTTAAAGATATTGTAAAAAAGTGTACTTAAAATGAAACAGAAGCATAAAATAAAATGAATATCTCAGTTGCATTAAATCTAAATATTTCGATATTGAGTTGCCTTTTTCTCCAAAAATTTATTAAATATTGACTTTTAAACATGTATTTTCTGTTTATCCTGATTTTTATTTGATATTAAAACGAACCCTTGAAAGAACCCAAATAGTCCTAATAAAACATACATGACTAGTTGAGTCGTATAAAATGATTCTTGACATCATTATTGACAATCCTATAGTATTGAGTTTATTTAGGACCAATTCAATGGTTTAGATTGCAATATTTTGTGATGATAGCATAGTTTATTTCTTTCACTTTAAGAAAATAAAAATAGTCTGTGATTTTTCAGTAAACACTACATGTATTTACACATGCATAGTGCACACGCAGACCTGCAACTAGTCTTATTACAGTGAAAGGGTCTTTCAATTTCCAACAGGGATTTCTCGGTTTCTAATCCATAAATTTTTGATTTCTAGGTCTTACTATATTTAGTATAGTATGCAGTTTTATGATGCAGCGTCCGACTCCTCTCGATTGCTTGGAAGTAATAAAACAATAGCTTTGTTCGCGGGTTCGATTCTGAACCGGTTCTGGGACTATTCGCATGCGCATGCGCAGCGTCTCGCGGTTAGTAAAATCCTGAATTTTTAGTAACAGTTTTGTGTTCGCGGGTTACAATGGAATCAGTTCGTTACCGGTTCGTAACCTGATTAGCAGTCCTGGGGTTTTTGTTGGAACTAAAAGTTCAGTTCGGAATTTCATGCGCATTGTCGACATGGTCAGCTGTTTTCTGTTTTTGTGGTACAGAAATAAACCGTTGTATTACAGTTTATTCACTTCTGCCACTTTTTATGCGGGTTAATATACCTGTTAAATATTTTTTTATATTTTTGTGATTCTGAGCGTATATAAGCAAAGGATTTGCTTGTATTCCGTATGAATGTATGTATGCAATAAAATAAATAAAGATTTAATTAAAAAATATAGACAATATTACAAGATTTTACCATTTCTTGTTGTTTGAATTTTATCTTTAGTTAAATACACATATTTATGTTAAAAACGAGAGGAAGCAGGGAATCCCTCGTCTTCCGCCGAGAGACCTCGAGTGACTTTCGACAGTAGAACAATTTACCTTTTTATTTAAATTAAATATTTTTTTTGTGTAGTATCCAATTTAACCATGAAAAATCCTAATCAAAAGGCTAGGTTAGAATACATCCTCAGTTGTATAGAAAATCGTTCGCGGTAAATAAAAATTCCGAACTAATAAATAACTAGACATGCGCTTTAAAACAATTCTAAACCAGTTCGGTTCTGGTTCAGAATCGGTTCATTACTAGACCCGCGAACAAAGCTATTATTTCCAAAGTGATAGCCACTCAACGTTTATTCACTCGAAATTGGGTTGCCATCGTTCATGGGTACCCTGCAAAGTTCTTTCATAATTTAAATAGAAAACGAGTTAAAGAAAGTTGTATAAACGGGCAAAATCTAAAAATCACCCTGTAGCTTCAAGATGGATCTCAATAGCCATAAACTGTTTTTACTACTGTTGACTCCTTAAAAAATAGATCGAAAGTGCCTTATTAAAATTCTTGATAATCCTTATGTTTTTCGAGATATCCTGAGATATCCCGAGATATCGATTAGTATAGAGCTTTTTGTAGATTGATTTTCAAAGATTTAAAAATTGTTAAAAGCAAAGTTTAAGTTACCTCAGTTGAGCAAAAGGAACTTTAAGGAGCTCTAAGTAACTTATAAATAATCCCAAAAATTACCTAGCCTTTCTGAGAACATATTACGCAAATAAATATAAAAGTGTTTTTTACCAGTCATTAGAATTATTGTTTTATTACGAGAAAGTAAACAGGAAATGTTTTAATCATATTATATCAAGAACCCACATAGTATTTACATTTTCATTCAAAAGTAGCATTTGCTAACAATGTTAAATTGGAAAATTATGTTTAAATAAAATATGGGCTAAAAGTAAACAGTGCTAATAAAAATATGCATTTAGAACAAGTACCAACTTTACCAAGGTAATATCGTTGTTTGAAAAATATTTTTTTCAATTTCAATATGTGAAAACTGGGTGCCGGATTTTCGATGTGTACCACGTTTTCCTACCAAACATGTCCAAGAAACCTCACATGCAGATATATAACATTTTAAAAGACCATTTTAACAACGCCGTTGTGTGATCACTTACCTGCATATCTAAAAATATTTGTTTTTTGTTATTTGAAATATTAACGTGATATTGGAGTCTGAGCCGAAAGTCCTTTAAAATAGGATTTTGTTTTACCTTTATTTGTATTATTAAATTAAAACTTAAAACGTTAAGTGCTTTTATTGCGGTATTTAAGTTAATGCAGTTGATATAATAATAAATTTTAACAAAGATTTTTTAAAGAAAAACATTTAAAAAAAAATAAGAATATACGGGCCCATTTAACAATAATAAAAAAATAATTAAAAATGCGTCATTTCAGAAAAAACAAAAACCTTCTTTTGCAATCCACATAAAGAGTTGCTGAGAAAATGTTTTTGCAGAAATAAAATATCTAAAAAAGTCGCTCTTGCGACTAAACGAAATTTGAGCCTCGCAAAGACTTTTTGTGTAAAATTTACAGAAAAATCCAGGAAAAAGCTATAGATTGGGCTAAGGTACTCTTTTCATTTAAATAAGATAATTCAGGCATTCCGAAATTGCTGGTGTAGTGGAAATTAAAATGTTAATAAAGAAGATAGATTGGTAGTTCTATATAGTTAGGCAAAATCTTGTACCTTTTCAAGTGTATTACTACACAGCACTGTGTACAGGGTGGCGCCGTTTCGTTGACCTTGCAGAAATATAGAGTGTTTTTTTTAATTTTGTCAATTTGGCTATGCATTTGTAACTCGCTTGATATTACATATAAAAAAATATGTGAATTGAAAAGGTTTAGGCATTTTTACGTAATATTTAGTAGCGTACCAATATTTTTTCGATTGACTTTTATTTTAAAGTTATAACTCAGAGTTGTATGATTTTATTGGAACACACAAAAGCTATAAAAATTACTACATTTTATATATCTATTTTTTAATAGTTTTGGAAATATGGCCATCTTCAGAATTTTTTGAACGAAACACTTTGTATATTATAATATTGTTGCAAAGATATTTTAAAGAGGTTTAACAAAAACCACATTTAATATATTTACCTCTTATAATTTTAATATGATAATATAAATCCAAAAGATAGTAGATATAGAGTAAATTCTATAATATAGGTGTTACAAGAGGATAAATGGACCAACAATTTTAAAATATTTAAACGTCTTTTTATAAAATCTGGTCGCCTAGTCTAAAACTAATAAATATAAAATTTTACTAGGATTGGTAATATACAGGGCGAGTTATAACTAAAAATATGAAAATTACCAAGGATAAAGTACCTTTATTTATAAAAATAGCATAAAAAAGTAAAAGAAAATGTTGTAGCGAATTAAATTTTATGTCAAAATTTAAAGTTAAAGGATTTAAAGTAAAAAAAATAGTTTTGTTAGTTCTTTTACGTTATGCATTAACAGTTTTTAAAATGCTTGATTTAAGGCAGCAAAAAATATATACTTTAAAACTAATATTTTTGTTTTTAATTTTGCTTTCTCTTGTACATTATTAGTTGTAATGCGTAATGTAAAAAAAAAATATTTTACTCTCGTATTTTAACCTCAAATTTTGACATAAAATTTAATTCGCAGCATTTCTTTATACAATTTTTTTCTATTTTTAAAAATAAAAGTAGTTACCTTTTGGCATTTTCATATAACTTGCCTGTATAACCATTTGAGGTTAAATTTTTGTATTTATTAGTTATGTGATCATGCAAACAGTTTTCCGAAAACTTCGTTTTAAAATTGAAAAATTTTTGGTCCATTTGTCCTCTTGTAACACCTATCCTGGGACACACTGTATATACGCACTAAGATTTGGAAGCTCGTATTTTCGAAACCGTTAGATAAAATCATTTAAAATGTCGTGAATTCTTAAATGTTTTTAAAATGTCTTTTTAAGGTTTAAAAAATATACAGGGTGTTCTATTTTAAAGATGTAATTTTATTATCGAACTCCTGACGATGGCTATATTTCCAAAACTTTGACAGATAAATATATCAAATATGCTATTTATTTACGGTTTTTAAAGAGACCTTTTTATTTGTAATAAAATATAACAGCCTTCATTAAAAAAAACTTTCTGTTATAACTTTGAAATAGAAGTCTATGGAAAAAATATAGCTGCGCCACTAAATTCTACGTTAAAATTTTCTAAAACTTTTCTCTTTATATTTCTCCTATCTCTAATATCAAGTGTCTAAAACAATTTACAAAATTTGGAAAACACTCTGAATCTCTAAAACGAATTAAGTTATCCATTATCATTTTCACCATTAAATTTGTTTCGAAAATTAAAATCGAGATTGTGCAATTAGATTTGTCCTATCTCTCTTAGCTTTCGTTATACCCTGCAAGGTCAACGAAAAGATGCCACCGTGTACTGTTACTCCACTTAAAAATACCATTTAAAACACAAGACTAAATATCTACATCCTCTCTACCTAAATAGAGGCTCAAATGCACTCCTATAGATATAGTTTTACCAACAATTATTCTTTATTCCCCCTATTTATTATTTTAAATGTAGTCAACTATAGTTAGTAACTGACTAAGCTAAACCCGCGTTTGTTTTAAATGATGATTTTGATTTAAAAAACTACTAAACTTAAGTGCAAAATCAATATTTCCGAAGGAACAAATTTCCGCCAATTACTGAATTTTAATTGGATCTAAAGACATGTGTTAGGTTGGTATTAGTGTGTGCATAATTGTAATTGTGGTCCATTGTGGAGTGTCTCCTTTTAAAATGAATACTGTTATAAAAACGGAAAATTATGATATGGTGAGTTATGTAGAATCATATACAGGGTGTAATTTATTTGATGGTAAAAATACAGGGTATGATTTCTTAGCTTATTTTAGGAAGAAAATGATTATATAAACATATGTCCTAAACCTCTTAACTTTTGAAATAGAGAGTGTTAAAATTTTAAAAAGAATCTATTTTTTTTTAAATATCCCAACTATTATTTACCCAATTTTGTTTTAATTTGGCAATAATATTAACGACATTAAGTGGGTAATTTATCACTGACTAAATTACATTTAATAAGTCCAGTGGTGCCTCGAGAGGCAACTGAAGGAATATTTCTAACAAAAAACGTTACGCCACTGACTGTGTAAATGTGTCTAAAATTCTTGTGCTTTATTTAGATTAACTACATAAAAATACTGCTTTTATGTCTTCTAATCTTTTTCCATATCTTGTTTAGTTTAAGAGAAAAAAAATTCAAATTCAATTCCAAAATATGCAATTGTTTTTATACTATAAAGAAGCATTGCGGAATATTTTCTTTTAAAAATTAGGTTTTATAATTTTTAACTAGCAATAATGTAACAAAAATAATAAACACCTATTTAAATAAGGTTTATATTCAGTACAACAGTTTTTACTAAAATAAGTGTGTGAAATTTTTTGTTTTTTGAAAATTTTAACACTCTGTGTCTCAAAAGTTAAGACGTTTAGGACATATGTTCATAAAAACTTTTCTTCCTAAAGTAGGCTAAAAAATCATACCCTGTATTTTTAGCCATCAATGAAATTACACCCTGTAGATAAAAAGTAATGAAGGCGTCCATTAATTACGTAAGGAATTTATGGACAGTTAAATCTTCCTTAATCTCACTGTAAGGGGAGGGGGTCTGTGCAAATGTCACGCAATTTTTCTTCTACTAAAAAAAAAGGAAAAAAGTTAGGAGATTAGGGCCGGTCCCCCAGGAAAAATATGTTATTCGGTAACAACCAAAACGAAGACCTTTTTTTTCTAAGTTAATTTCGGTTTGAAAAAGTGTGCAAAAACCTTTTCTAAGATTGGGGCATGTGGAAGAAGGATTAAAGCAAATCTTACCAATGGGGAAGTGGGGAGGAGTAAAAAAACTGAAAAACCGCCTTACGTTATTTATGGACGCCTCCTTAAAATAGACCCAGCTTTACAAAAATGCTTTTTATGTTTTTGAGGGCATGAAAAGTGCTCTTGAATTTTTCCAAATTAATCTGCCCCACTTTCCTCTATCATCGTGAATCCGGGCTCGGGGCGGCCTTGGTGCGGTTATGTGTGGCTACTGGAAACTTATCTTTCTGTATGTTTTACACAAAAACTGACCCCTATTTGCAAGGCTCAAATTTTAACCCAAACTTACACGGGAAAAAATCGAAGGCGTTGTGTGCTATAAGAGTGTAACGCAAAAATTGTGTTAAATATGTTTATTATTGACGTTCTAAGTATAATTTTTGTCATTAATATTCTGTTATGAAATTCAACGAGTCCTAAAGTTTTGTAAGTGAATTATAGTAGCTAACAACAGTAACCAAATATGAATCTTGACTACATTAAAGTAGTATTGAAAACGGTAACATGAAGTTCTGCTACAAAAGTATCTATTAAATACTACTGCACATTATTTGCTACAAAAACGAAGCGAGTTTTACTACAACGTGTACCTGGGGCCTATAGTGCTGTACATTGTAACTGTGTAGGTTAAAATTGCATAAATATTTACCAGAATTTTTTTCCGTGTACTGGTGAAAACCGCAAATCGCGATGTTGCGTCGGATACTTGCTACAGCGCAGCGTGTTTCTTAATTTCGTGCGTTTTCTTAATTCTTTATAACTTCTTTATTTTTGGGGATTTTTAAATCTGTATAATCTTTTTACAACAACTTTTTTGCAGATTGCAGATAGATATGCTCTTAATTTTTTCTGGGATGACCCGTTTTTGACCTATTTATTTATTTTTGTAAATTTCAAATGGAACACCCTGTATATTATTGTATTACAATCCTAAACAATTACCTTTTTAAAAATGTATCACACTTCATTTTTTTTTAATTCGTTTTTAAGATATAGCATATTTTGTCATTTATTACTGACACTGGCTAGAAAGTATGTTTTACTTTTAAACAATCTCAATATAACTTTTGTGTTTTATTAACTTTTAGGGCAAAAAATTTATTAAGAATTTATATTATTAATTTAACAACTTAAATAAGGGTCTTCTTTTCTTTTTTAGGTAAATTAATTTATTCTTTTGACGTTTTGCCCCAGAAACTTTTTATTCAGGTTTATATTAATACGTTGTAATTTGATGTAACAAACGACAATTATTTTTACGTATGCAAGTAAATTAAAGATGACCATGGAAAATAAATGCAAACTAAATTTAAGCCTTATAGCAGAAAGGCCAGAAAGCTTTATTTAATCATAAACTGTATAAGCAATAGTTAAAAGTATATCGGTGAGTAATGCAATAACAAAACAATCACTATAAGTCACCCATGTTTACATGCTAGTATTTACGTTAGGCCATGGGCACGATAACCAGCGTCAGCGTCGCGCGGCTAATTAAAAAAAAACAGTTCTTTTAATCTCGCATAATGATCAAAGACAACGCTTTCACATTTTCCGCTCAACGCTGCTGGCCGCTGACGCTGCCGCTTAATATCGTATCAGAGGCCTTAGACTATCTCTTTTCCTCACATTGCCTATATGTAAAATCATTTAGCTAATTCTGTATGTATGTAAAATATTTATGTAATAAAATTAAAAGAAAGATAATTTATGTCACTCTTTAGCAAATTTAGTTTTACAGGGTAGAAATGACCAAATCGGCAAATTTGATTTACCATGACCACATAAAAACGGTGTGGCGCCATTCCCTGGGGAAATAATTTTTCTACGAATAAATTCTTACAGCTGACAAACTTTAAAGAATTTTAATGATTACAGGGATTCCAAAGAAAAATCTCAAGGATGACTCGTTTTCATTACTAAAACCGGATTCTGCATGAATAACCGACGTAAAATATTTTGCGTACCCTCCGGTCACATGAATACTTCTTTTAAAAATAACCATTGTTTTTATATGCATGATTTTTTTCTTTTTGATTTGCCTTGACGTTTTTAAATTAGTTTGTTTGCACACTCTAATTAAATTTTACTAAACAGATATATAAATAGTACGCTTTGGTTACACCTTGCACCTACTAAAAAATAAAGGCAAATATTGCTCAAATTGTTTACTTTTCTTGTATATGCCTTTACACAGAGTGATCCAAATAGAAGCTACAGAACATTATTTTAAAGTAGCAAACTACATCCTTATATTCTATTCTAGGCTATAAAAACTTTAATTTATTTAAAATTGCATTAGAGGTATTTAGAGTGATTTTGCACTTAGTAACAAAAGTCAATTATCGTACAACTTTTATTTGAACACCTATTACCTCTTACAGCGGCGGCGCGTCGGGAGGGCAAGGGGGTCGGGCCACCCCACTTTGTTGGACATTAACCAATATTGTATTACCAGCGCAAAATATTATAAGAAATAAGAATAATTCATTTTAGTATCCAGCTAATAACAAAAATATGTGTTAAATAGATGAAAATATATAATAGCATTTTCGATTGGCAAATATATACACGGCGAGTTAAAACTAAAAATATGAAACATGCCTGGGAGTTAACTACTTTTATTTTTTAAAATAGAACAAAATGGTATAAGAAAATGCTGTAGAAAATTGAATTTTATTTAAATTTAAAGTTAAAGCATGAGAGTAAAAAAATGTAATTGTCAATTTGTTACATTACGCATTACAACTTAAAAAATGGGCAGAAGGGAGAAAAATTTACCATAAAATTTAATTATTTTAAATATTTTTCTAAAATTCGCTGCCTTAAGCCAAGTATTTTAAAAACTGGTAAAACAATGTAAAAAATTTACAACTTTTTTTACTTTAGTCTTTTACTTTAAATTTTGACATGAAATTTAACTCTCTACAACATTTACTTATACAATTTTGTTATATTTTTAAAAATAAAGGTACTTTACTTTTAGTCATTTTTCATGTTTGTAGTTATAACTCGCCCTAATCGGAGTAAAATTTTCTATTTATTAGTTTTAGACCTTGCGACCAGTTTTCCCAAAAGATTGTTTAAAATTTTATAATTTTCGGTCCATTTGTCCTCTTGTAACGCCTATCCTGGAACACACTGTATGTGTATATATCCCTATGTTTTGTTTTTGTTTGTTAATATTTTAATAAAATAAAATAAGAGTTGATTTGCTTATTTTTCTGTTTTTAATACATACTAAATCTGTCAATAAATTATTTATGTACTTTGGTGGGTTTGGTTCGCTTTCATTTTTTGCCCCACCCCCACTTTTGCAAGGCACGCGCCGCCACTGACCCCTTAGTATAACTTGAGAAATCTTGGTTCTTGGGTTTGGACCTTGTCAAATTAAAATAGTTTACCTTGCCGCGGTCCAAACCCAAGCACTAAGATTGGTCAGACCAAGACCGAAAAAGCTCCCGTTCTTGCGTATCATTAAAATATGCAATATTTTATATTAAAATCAAAAGTTTTTGGTCGCAAACGTCGCAAAAAATTGTACCATAAGTATGAATGTAATTACTAAGTATACAATTTTTTTATATACTAAAATCTCTAAAAGGACTGTAAAAAATACCACATATTTATTGGGCCAAAATAACGATCTAACCCAATTTACCTTGGACGAAAAGTTGATCGTTTGGAAAATCCCAAAATAACCAAGTTTCCAATTATTTTTTTGTTATATTTTTTTTTTATTATTTGGAACTTTTCCATAAAATTAGGTATAAGCAGGTTTTTAGGGTGGGAAATTAAAATATGCTAATGTTTTTGTGGCAAAATGTTAAAGGAGCCAGCTACAGTCCTTTGCTTATGTTCAAAATGCCACAACTTTTTGTGCCTCTATATATTATAACTTTTGTAAAGAAAATTTATTTTACCATATTTTCTAAACAAAAAACATATACAGGGTGGGCCAAATTAAACTTGCACACTTTTTAACTAATAATAACATTTTGCCTGTTGCGCCTCTCTTTTTATTTTTAAAGGACTAATAGGTAAATATGTTTTCTTTAGGTTTGCCAATTTTGGTCAAATATATTTAGAAAAGACTGGACTTACGGGACTTTTTCCAAAATACTGTATTTAACCTCGTTGCAAAGAAAATCTGATTTGGCTACACTTAAGCTAATACCACATACAAAATTTTCTGTGCTAATACGTTTTTCTTGTAGACAAACTATGGGAAATAATTTAGTAAAAGCGAATCAATTTGAGCATTTAGGATAATTATTTTTGATAAATAATGCTCCCCATAAAGCATGCATTCCTCTCGATTTTAAAAAATAACTTTTTTTAGTGTCGTTTAAAAATTAAAAATGTAAGGTTTCCATGGTTTCTGAGATGGATGCTGACCAAACTTAACAGTAAAAAAATTAAAAATAAACGTATTCGCCTAATTGTAGAAAAAATTCTTTTGTTTTGCAACGAAGTCAAATGCATCATTTTGGAAAAAGTTCCTTAAGTCTAGTACTTTTAAAATCTATTTGACCAAATTTGCAAACCTAAAGAAAACATATCTACCTATTAGCCCCTTAAAAATGCAAAAGATTGGCGCAACAGATAAAAAGGTCTTGGCTTACACTTTATTCAGTAAATTTTGCTATGAGCAACTGTTTTTAGGATATTTCAATTTAAACGTTTTATTCAACATAAAAAATTATTGCGAGATACAGGTAGTCAAAGAAAATTTTAAGAAACTTTGAAGCCCTGTATTTTCTAAACGATCAAGGTAAATTGTATTTGATCGTTGTTTTTTGACCCAACGAATTTGTGGTAGCATGTTGCACAGACCTTTTGAAGACTGCTAGGTGGCTTAGATGAAGCGTAAAGAATGCAATATAAGACTATTTTCAGAAATAACACGTTTAATCTTAAATATCTCTAAAACGGTTAGTCGTAGTGAAATTTACCAAGTGTACCTTTTTTGTGCAAAAAATGTAAGAAAATATTTTTTTACAGAGCCATAATATACGAAAGCAAAAAGAGTTATGATATTTTAAACATAAGTAAAGCACTACTGGCGCCATCTACATTTTAAAACAAAAATGGAAGCAGCTTTCAAACCCTCACCTGATAAAGTCACCTAAACCCCAATTTTGTTAAAAAAAAATATTAACAAAAAAAATTATGTTTACAAATAACTAAAATAAAATGGAAACTTTGACACCTTGTATCTCTCAAACCATCACTTTTGACTAAGGTAACTTGCATTAGATTGTAGTAGTAGATTTGTAGCAACATTTTCTACAAACCTTTAAGAGACACCCTGTAGATATGTAATGTTTTACCGCAAGAGGTTTGATTTTTAGAAATAAGGACCTTTTTTTGCCCTTTAACTTTTGGTGGTAAAATTTTTTTTTGATAACTTTAGAATCTCCCGGATTCCCCCTACCCCTGGAAAAAAATTTAAATTCAACACCGTATGCCAGCTTTTGGTTTTACTGATAAGGATATAAATGCCCCGTGGACATGAACTTTTTGAGGACCAAAAAACAAAGGCCCCACCTTTTTAAATCATACATTTCTTTTTACCCCAAATGAACTATACACGTTCAGCCTTTTTAAAAGGTTCATGGGCAATTAAAAGCAAATACAAAGCGGGACCAATACGTCACTGTATTAGGAAATGGTCACATGTCGGCATTCTTTGTCTAATCTCTACCTATTAGTATTCTACACGCTTTCTTTTCCTAGTCCTTCCGTCACCCTTTTTATCTTCTGAATGGGAAAAGATATCGGGACTTTAACTAATTGGCAGAAAAATAAATTTGGTTACATAATGTAGTGCCAAAGAGAAACTAGCAGCAGTATACACGTGGTGCCAGCTCGATACGTTCAAATTGACTTTCAGTGTGTTTTAACACAAGCAGGTAAAGATTAGAGTAAGAATGTTTGCATGTTAACAGGAATAACTAATCGAGCTTGCTTTGCTGTTGCTTTAGACCGTCTTCTTTTGACGCATTGGCAAAACTTCCGCCTTGAATATTTTGAAATGGCACACCATGTAGAGTATAATCACAACCCTAATAAATCCATAATACTATGTAGAACTTATTTGTCGTCTAAATTCATGTTTCCTGTAATAAAAACAAAATTTTCACATAGTACCATTTTCGCAAACCTTATAAATGAGTGTTAAGTGCATGGTTACCATGGTAAATTTTAAATCCAACACAAGGCTCTAAAAATCAATAGTTAGTCTAAGTTTTCAGTTGGGTTTAAACTAGATTTCTGTGGGTTTCAATTTTAGAGCAAAATACGAAGTAATTAGTTTTGCAAATGTCAAATTATTATTTTTAGTAAATATTAAAATTTTCGTTTTTGGTGTTTTCGTGCACTGAAAAATTCTGAGTTTTAACCTGTGCTAACGTAAAACATTTTGTGAGATTCGGTTTTTAAGTTTTAAGAAAGCAGTATTTTATTACCTAAGTGACCTATAAATAATTATTCTAAAATTATGTGTAAGCACATCTTTTAAAGTAGAAAACATAACTTTTTTTTTTTTTTTTGATGTTTTTACCGTGGTGCAGTTTTTAAAAAATTATATTTTAATGAAAAAAATCTATTCTTAATTTACATAAGAAACTTAGGGCATATTGGTAACCTACTAAGAAAACAGCGTGTCTATATTATTTATTTTATTAACCATATGTTTTATTTTTTAAATATGAATCTGTAACGATACCAATCTATAAATAATTATCACTATGCAAAAGCAGGAAAGCTATATTTTAAAATGAAACAAGTAAAAAAATCATTGGAGCATTTATTCTACTCTTACAGAGGAGTTATATAAAGGAATTGAGTTAGTTTGTTTTAAATTTTATTAAGTTGGTAAAACTTTCTATCAAAATAAATTACACTAATGAGCTGCAGAATTTTATAAAAATTCCATGCAAATAAAATTGTAACAAAAAAAGTCATACAAAAATGCACTAAAACGCAATAAGCAAAGTTCTTTTAACTGAAAAATATGAACACCCTGTAATTTGGTACAGGAAATAGAAAGAGGTAAACATAGCACAGTTTAAGACAGATTACCAACACAGGTATAACAAGTATTTATTACCTATTTGTATTGTTAAAAGTAGCTTAATGCTTCTAAGGCCCCAAGATGCATTATTTGTTGATCAAGTAGTGAGGTGTTAACATGTCTGTCTCAAGCAACAAGATTAGATACGTTCCGGTTGATATTGATAATAATGATAATGGAGTTGGTAAAAATTTAATGGTAAGACTACTTAAAAATATACTAATATTTTTTTATTGATCTTGAATAGTAAATAGTTTTTTGCCTTCACTTGTCATGGCACTTCCGGTTTTACTGGAGATATGTGTCAACTTGCTTTTTTAAATGGAGAATTTTATATAATATTTCAATTATTTTTAGTAAATGTTTATCTATTGGACACCACGCCGTTTTTAAGATTTTTTGCAATGGTATGGTGAACACCCCACGAAAGTGAAAGAATTTGGTTAAAATAAGGTTGTTGCCAAACAACTTACCTTATTTTAACCATATTTTCCCATTCTTTTTGCACGTAACTGTGAATTAAAACCTTTTAAAACCTATTTTTTTTTACTGTTGGCGGCCGCTATAGACACTAAAATTTAACATGATTGAAAGTGAGGCTTTGCAAATTAATTTAAAAAAATGTGAAAAATAAATAAAAAACAGGTTTTTAAAAGCTATTTATGAAATATTGTGTGCCAATTTAGTAAAAACCTTAAGAATTGCGTACAGAAAACGTTGCCGACTAAAATTTCTTTTTTATTTTTAATGAGCTTCCCAATACAAAAATCATCGAAATCGGCGATAAGTAAACATTTACCTTAATTTTTATATGTATTTTTCTAGTTTCTACTATAACCATTTTTAGTTAAACTTTTGAACTTAAATTTTAAATATTGAATTACAAAATATATATTTCAATACAGGCAGAGATACATGTTTAAGGACTTATTAGGAACTAACCAGTGCTTTAAGAAAAAAAGCTAATTACAGGAGCGCAATCAGGAGGAGGTGGGGGCTAGAGGCGGCTTATCCCTCTCAGGACGGCGATTAGCCTTCTTCCAAAATTATTGGACATTTAAAATATACTAGTGAGCCAAAATAATGTTAGTACTTCATATAAAAAAGTTCTATCGCTCCTGTTAGGGAGATATTGTCCCTTAAAGTTTGTATTAAAAAAAATATATTTTAATTAAAACTTTTGAACTGTTGCCACAGTACCAATGATATTTGGGCTACTAAATAACGTCATAATAATAATTCTTTTTATAGGTAAACGGCTGTTCAGTAAGTCTGAATTATACAGGGATCTACGATTTTTTTCATTTACTTTATGCATTTTTAACACTGGTGACAAATTTAACATTGTGCTTTGATCGTTTATTTCCTTTATCATTTGTGTACAAAAAGGTATACTTTATTTGAACCGATATCTTTTTGTATATAATAAAAAATTTCATTTTTATGATAAAATTATAAAAACGTGGTAAAATTATTAAAAACGGTGTCTGGGAGCACCTTAAACTTTATAATACAGATAAAAACTCTTTTAAAATTTTACCCATATTTTAAAAATTACTGGTATGTCTATTTTATGAAAAAGAGTCCAAGATATCGACTTAAATTAGGTATACCTTTTCTGTACAAAAATTATAAAGAAATTAAGCGGTCAAAGCAAAATGTCGAATTTGTCACCAGTGTTAAAAATACATTCATTAAATAAAAAGTCACTCACTCTATCACCTCTATCATTTTTAAGTTCACCTTTCTGGACACCCTGTATACACTTTAAACTGACGCGTAAACCCCCCAAGATCAGCGGCTAAAGTTGCGCCACTGTTAATTATATGAGATTATTTATTTTCCAGACCTAGTGGCATTTATAGTTCTATCTTGAAAAATAATTTTGTTTATTCAATATCAACAATTGTTATCAATAAACAAAAGCGCCGAAATTAATAGCCATACCCTAAACATAATTACTAAAAATAATAAAATATACATTATTAATGTTTATCTACAACAAACTTTCGAGGGGCAAAATCTTCTTAAAGATAAAAAAGTTTACTAATGTTGTAGATAGAGTTATAAATGTAAAATGTCTATTAGGGTAAAAAGGTTTAGGTATAAGATTAGTGTTTATATTGGCAGAAAAAATGGGTGTGCTCAGAAGATTTAGTGGTAAGCATTTTCCATATAACATAAGGTACCTGCGGCATATAAGGCCCACCCAACGTTAAATGTAAAAAAAACCTCGAAGATTGCTTATTAATTGAAAAAATAAAATATAAATAAAATTAAAAAAAAAGTAGAACCAACTATAAAATTATTACAAACCCTTTTTTATTGGCCTTATTAAACAATCATAGTAAAATAAGGCCCCAAAAATTGTTTTTGTTTTAAAGAAAATAATTAAAGAAACTTTTATTAATATTTCTTATCCTAATAAATCTTTGCTTAATTAGTTATAATTATTTGCCTTTCTCCTGGGATAATTTTTATTAAAACATAGTTCCAAGTGGGAAAGACACCTCTTAAAAGTGAAACTGATATTCCTTTGCTCTACAAGTTCTTAAAGCCACTAGTCTTAGTATGTTTTGTAGCTACCCAAGCAGCTCACAAGATTTCTTTTATAATTGACTTTTATAAGCTATGAGCTACTATAGTGGGCCTTATTAGCAGCTGGACACAATTTAATAAAGCCACCAATTTACAACAAAATAACTTTTTTCCTTCAAAAAAAAAAGTTTTAAACAGCGATATGTAAAAATTCACAAAAAAATATTACCTTATTTCTAAATAGTAATAAAATTCGAATACTTAGTTTTCTTTTGGCAATAATTTTAAACCCTTGTCACAAATTCTTTACTACTAAAAGAAGGCAGCCTCCGCTTTACTTCCTTGCTTATTAGAAAAAATACTCACTTTTAGAAACATGTTTTGTCTTGTACAGGGACCACCAAAAAAGACAAAAATGTAAAAATAGACCAAGAGAAAACTGAATTTATTTTCAATTATTTAGTAAAGTGTTAAATAAAAAAGTTTTTATAATTAAATGGGCATCTAATGTTTGAAATTCTAGTTCAAACAACAAATTTGGTATATATTTATTTGGCATAATTGTGGATTAATTGATCTATTTACTTTATTCCTATAACTTCCGGTTTAACCGAAAATGACTCCTACTTTTAAATTTTAAATGATACCACCGGTATATTTTCTTTTATTTCGACAGAATTTGACATTCTGAATGCAATAACACCTCACGTGTCATTTTTGACTGTCAAACATTTATTTTTCAAAATTTTATTTCAAAGTGCTGTGACTAAGCTAAAAGGGTTTATTTTAAGTCAAGTAGCCATGGAAAAATTAAATTAATCGTCATTTTTGTTTAAAGACTTTTTAGGGAGGAGTTAAAGTTTGCAAAATCCTATTTGTGGTCATAACTGGTTTTTTTTTAAAAATGGAACAAGGGTGGCTCGTTAGAATGTCCTTAAAGAGCATTTTA
Source organism: Listronotus bonariensis (assembly GCA_014170235.1). Taxonomy (NCBI): domain Eukaryota; kingdom Metazoa; phylum Arthropoda; class Insecta; order Coleoptera; family Curculionidae; genus Listronotus; species Listronotus bonariensis. Next base: position 26,096 of record JACEGR010001723.1, read on the forward strand.
TTGAATATTTGGTACCACTTGTTCGGTATTTCGGGAAAGGTTTGTATTGTTTGTATCCAAGAACATGTAATTAAATAATTCCAAACTATAAACATTTTACCAAATGATATTATCGATTTATGACAACATTACGAATTTATTGTGTGTTCCATAGACAAATTTCTATTCGAAATACCGCCTATATGGTACCAAATTATTCGGAATAAAATGCTCTTTTAGGATATGCTAACGAGCCACCCCCTTTGGCATTTTAAAAATATATTTTGGCAGCAAATATGTCAAAAAAACTACATGTGAGGTGTCATTGTATAGAATGTCATATTCCATCGAAATAAGATATAATATACCAGTGGTGCTATTTAAAATGTGAAAGTGGCAGTCGTTTCCGGTTAAGCCGAAAGTAATAGAAAACAAGTGAATAGATTAATCAATCCACAATTAGGTCATATAACGATATACCAAATTTAATTTTTCTATCGTAAAAGATAAAACACTTGTAGGGAGGGAACCACCAGTAAGAAACACCCGGTATACTTATGTACCATCGTGCCCAAAAAATCTGGGACAACAAAATCTAATTTTATCTCCTGCTCTATTAGAATATTACAGCTACGTCAAAAAATTCCAACTGTAAGGACTCCGATTTCTTATAGACCAGGAGACACTTTTTTGCTTGGATTTTTAATGTTCTAGTTTTTTTGCGCACGATAATACACAAAAGTTTAAAAGGTAATTTTTACACCTTGTTTTACCTAAATTTTAAAACTAGGTCTTTAAAAACACCTAATAAATTACAATAAAAAATAGTTGACAAACCGTGCTATTGATATATTCGATTATAAAAACCAGGTTAATTACATAAAAGTAGTAGTAGAGTATAAAACAAAAATAAAAATGATGGTAAAATAAAAGTTTTGTTGATTTTATGTAATGCCGCGGCCAGACATTGGGCTAACTACAACAAACTTTGGCAAACAACCATTGTGTGGACGGGTAGTTCGTCTACATTCGTCTTGTGATTGGCCTAACTTTTCTTGAGTCCGCTTGCTTACAAATAGTTTGGCCACAAGTTCGCTCTCATGTAGCAGCAGCATAAAATTTAAAAATTTAGATGCTTATTCGATCCTAAAAATCTTTTTTATTCCACACTTTGCTAAATTATTAAAAGTAAACGAAGTTTTCTCTGGCTATTTTCATATTTTTGTAGTTTTTGGAGTCTGTATACAAGACATCTATTCTACTTGTTTTTTTAAGGAGCAAAAGCATTTGCTATGGACGACTCTCTTAAACATTAAAATTGTTGTTCTATTGTAAAGTCCATCCGAAGACAAACTGTATATTTTAAATATAATCCACATTTTACCTTTTATTGAATAAATAGTCAGACTTTTGATTACAACTGCTTCGTTCATGACTTTTCCCTTTATTTTTTGCTATCTTGATTTATTCTTGTATTCGTGCTTTCATCTAATTGCAAAATACCCTTTTAAATTTCATTGATTGTAATACGAATTGCATAATTACTAGTGAATCACCCTTAAAAAAATACGCTTAGTCATAAGTTCTGAAACTTTACCCATATAGGGTATGCTTATCAGTGGTGTCATCATATGAAATGTTAGTAAACTCTAATTATCGATTATCTTATCATTTTTAATTAAAAAAAATCACACGAAAAATACAATAATTTTTACACTTTATCACACTTTATCTTGGTTAAAATATTTTTTTCTGTTGGTAAACACTCAAAATGAATTGCAGTTTAGTGCTGAATTTGATATACAATTAGTTTTGTAATATACCTACTTAACTAGGTATTTTTTAAATTTCGTATATTTATTTTAATAATATAATAATTTATCTATCTTTAAAAACTGAGATTAATATACAATCTTTTGTTTGAAATTAATTTAATTACCTTTTAACCCAAATGGTGGCTAAAAGTGACAAAATAGTGTTTTGTGGTTATACTTGTCAAACTCCAAAAATTGCTTATGAAGACTCAAATTGAAAATAGTGAATCTTCAATAGAGGTGATTTTTCATAATAATGGTAACGACGATGGGGATTCTAGTAAAGAAAAGTTACTTGTAAGTTTACCTTAGATTGTATTACTTGTAACAGCAAAAAAAATAGTTAGATTGTATTACAATAATAAAACTCGGAGGTTTTACTGAAAACCGTTCCACCTAAACATAAAAAATAACTGGCGGACCTGAGTTTCTTAAGTACCTAAACAGTGTTTCTAAATAATATATTATGCAGATGTGAATAGATCCCTATAAATCCCAAGGAAATTTGATAGATAAGATAAGGAAGCCCAATCCAATAAAACTGGACACAGCACTACGGTCACTAGAACGATAGGTGATGAAAAAGTGTTTATAGTCGAGTTAATGAAGTTGTAAAATAGACAGTCGTTGGAAGTCCTCAGAAACTGCTCCTATGTTTATTTTTTATATTTTTTAGGTTATTTTAAATAGGAAATTTCTTTGAGGAGGAAATAAAAATTTGTGTTTTTAAACAATATACTGCGTGTCTTCGAAAGTTCTTACCAAAATTACCAAAACTTTTTATTAACTTTACAAAAAAATACTTTTTATAAAAAGTCCTAATTAATGGGAAAATACATTTCCACAAGAATATTTGTATGTTGGATGTGCAGGGTAGCCTAAAAAATGTTTTCAAATTAAAATAAAGGGTATTTTCTAACTATGATAGAAACTTTAAATGGTGATTTCTTGTATCATTTTATAAAGATATTTTTTTTATAAACATATCTCTGGAGTTGCTTCGTTTCTATGATACAGAGCGGCGTGAATTTTTGTTTTTTTTTTCAAAGTCGATATTTTATAAACATCCCAAATACGAAGCTAGATACGATAAAAATGTTCAATAGTAAGAAGTTGTATTTTTAGTTGCTTCATAGAAAAAAAATATAAAAACTGTATAAAAAGGTAGCGGCGTATATTTTTTTCTCAATATTATTGGCTGTATTGCCCACTAAAACGCCACTGGACCTAATAAAGTCAATCTAGTCAAAGCTTTACAGGCTCTTTATTACATCAAACAAACGTACCAAATATTAACCAAATCGGTTTAAGGGTATTTAAGATATATATAAAATACTTACTTTTTAAAAGGCTTTAACGCCCTCTATTTCAAAAACAAAGCAACTCCAGACATACGTTTAAAGGAACTTTTCTTCCTAAAATGATATAGGAAATAACTCTTTTAAATTTTATACCGTATATAGGAAATATTCTGTATATTAATTTAGAAACAAGTCTTTTTCAAGCGACCCTGTACATCCAACATAGAGTTATTTTGTGGAAATGTATTTTCTTATCAAACAGAACTCTTTATGAAGAGGTAAAAGTTAATAGTAAAAAGTTTTCCATTTGATAAGGTGTTTCCCTAACTAAAGTACTAAACTAAAGAGGATGATTTCTTTTGTTTTTATAAAAAAGTTCCTATGAACATATATCCGGACCGCTTTATTTCTGAGATACAGGACGATAAAATAAAAAAAAGTCGTTATTTTTTAAAGGTCTTAAAAACGCTTAAACCTATTTGGAAAAAATTGGTACACCATTTTAATGTAATAAGGCGCTTGTAAAACTTTACCCTAGAATAAAACTATTGGGTCCAGTGGCGCCTCGGTGGGCACCACAGCAAATATTATTGAGAAAAAAGTACGTCACTGACTTTTTATAAAGTGTTATATTTTTTCCGATTAAGCAATTAAAAATGCAACCTGTTAGTCTTCTGAATTTCCTTCAGTGTTTTGCTTTGTTTTCGGGAAAAAAATTAAAACCACTTTAAGTAATATACTAAAAAAGTATATATATAAACATCATAAAATAAAATTAAAAATTAAAAATAAAACATTTTTGACCACAGCAAATAAGGAAAATTACGATTTTTGATAAGTAAGATAGACGACGGCCTATTTATTTTAACTGAAATTAAGGTTTATTTATTTATTTTTACCATGTTGTCTATGAGTACTTTTAGAATAAATTAAAGTGACTTAATTTTTTTCTCAAAAACGAAGATGCACTACTAGATAAAGAGAAAATAAAGGGGCTAGAAAGTTGCATTTTTAGTTGCTTAAACAAAAAAAAAATATAGAAAAAAACAAAAAGTTAAAAAAAAATGATCAAAATCGGAGCTGTTTTTCAGGACTTCCGAATAAAATGACTTATTGACACAACTATTAGTGCTAAGTAAAAAGGCTTATTTTGCCTTCAAATTTTCAAAAAAATAACATATTTTTCGCATACACCTAACGTCTTTCATTTTATTCCTGTAATATATTCATGATAAACAAGGCTTTTGCATTAATAATAAAATTAGATAATACAAATTTTTAAGTTTGATTATTTGTTACTTCTAAATATATCATTATTTAATTATTTTAAATACATATTTTTAAAAGGAAATTAAATTTGCTATAAAAAGTTTTTAAAACATTATTTAATAATTGTACTCCTTTAAAAGTTATCTGATGTTAAAGTTGAAGCCAAAAGTAATTTTAACTTTAAATAACTTTTAAAGTAGTCGAAAAAGACCTTTTTTGTATCGCTTTTAATTTCCTTTAAAAAATTATTTATTGGATTTATTTAAATATTGATATTTGATAGTTGTAGTAACAAAAATTCAAACTCAAGAAACAAATCTGTAAAAAAAATAGTTATAGATACATAGATTACATGAAAATTGTTATTTGACGACAATTTACGCAGAGAACTTTTTTTTGTGGAAAATTAAAAAAGTGTTGTCAAGAAACAATCATAGATTTTTAAACAAAACAAATTACGAATTTACACAATATTATTTTGTAGTACCACAGAAAAATAACTCTTAAGTTTTTGTATGGTAAAAATGTTTCTTTACGAGATTAGATGCATGGACATTTTTATAAATATACGGAAAATGAAATGAAATTCGCTACCCACAAAAACATTTACTTTCTCTATAGTAGGGGAGCCCAAGATGCTAAATTTGCAGTTACTCGAGCGTCATAAAGACCTATTGGGTTGCAAAGCTTAGGTGATAAGAAGAAAAAAATGTTATATAATGTATACATTTTCATCGGTGGGGGAAGCGGCTATAGACTTTTAGGCATGTCAAAAAATATTTTTATTATTTCGGCTTGTGGAAATCGTTCAAATCGTATCGAATTATATATTTTTCGTCATCCTTGAATTATTTTCTTCAAAATAAATAAGAAAATAAACCACACTCAAGCATACGTCAAAATGACGTTTTTTTCAACTTTGTAGCCCTCCGGTTTCTTTACGTCACTCTCTCAAATTGTCAGATTAGTGGAATATGCACTCTTTAGCATGTAATTAACTTACCCTATCTTAATCTGACGCGCACGACAATTTATGTGGGATATATTTTTGTTTTTACGATCCGCCCCTGTATACGGGGCTCATATTTGGTGGAGGTATTTAATCGGGTATAAGGTATCCTCCGGTATATTTTTCTGACGCGCTCTAGTAACTGCAGAAATCCCCCTTCGGCCTCCCCTACCACTATAAAAAGCCAGGAGTAAGCACCGATTTTCGGTACATCCTATTTGTCGAAAAAAAGCGTATTAAAAATTATAATAAGTATTTTTTTCTTTCCAGGACAACAAAGCGATGGTAACTCCTCTGCCATCTGCTGGTGGCGTACCGCAACCTAGCGTTCGCATAAATATTACAGACCCCGACAAAAACAGCGCAGCACAGCCATCTAAACTTAGATTTAGAAGACGGATACGTTTGCCGTATTTGATAAATGTTGTTTTAAGCGTCACAGGTAAGCGCATGATCGCATAGCAGTCAGTTATGCCAAACGTAGGATTTTTTCCTAATTTTAAATATTTTTTGGTTGATTTTTAAATTTCTCAAAATTAAATAAAATATTTTTGTTTATACATACAGTGTGTCTACGTAAGTTGGCGGCATATGGGAATCTTTTTTATTAATAATTTTACGAAAAAAACTTATTCTTTATAAAAAGTTCAGCATGGTCCAAAACCTAAAATGCAATCATCAGATATTAAATTGTGTCAGTCATGTACGAGGTTTGGCCAAAAATGTAATTTTTCTCATGAGTAATGTACCTTTTTTTTTGCTAATATTGCAAATTGTTATAAAGAAAAGATATTTAGAATTAAAAATAGTTTCAAAGTTGCAATTTTGTTTATTTCCAAAATAAAAATTGTTTTTTTCTGCGGTAATGGTAAAAATTTAGGTTTGTACATTAGTGTAACATATTTCATAATTATAAATGATATAGGACAGTTTTCAATAAACTTTTAAAATAATTGTTACTAAAACAAGAAGAATGTACAATGCACTAATGTACAAACTTAAATTATCTCGATTTTCGCAGAAAAAAAATCTAAAATATATTTTTTTTTTGAAAATGAACAAAATTGCATATTTAGAAGTAATTTTTAGTTTTTAACATCATTTCTTTATAACAATTTGCAATATTAACAAAAATACTGGTATTTTACTCTTAAGCAAAAATTACATTTTTGGCCAAACTTCGTACATGACTAACACAATTTGATATCTGATAATTGCATTTTAGGGTTTGGACCATGCATTATTAAGAATAACTTTTTTCGTAAAATTAATAATAAAAAGTTTTCCGTATGCCCTCAACTTACGTGAGTCAAACTGTATGTAAATTTAAATAAAATACAGTATTTAGTTAATAATAGTTATAATAATTTATTTATCGGGAGATGACTTAACTCTTGTATGTATTATTAAATGGTATTTTATTTTAATTTTTTAATATAAAAAGAAAGTTTTAAGAATTTTTTAAATCGATTTACCAATGTTGTTGAACAGCCAAAGTTAATATAAAAACGTAAATAAGAATAAGAAAGCAGATGATTGCTGCCATACAACGCTGTAAAGTAATCTTATATTTACCAGTTTACACACAATTTATTAGAACTGAGAGAATTTGACAACAATAAACAACTTATATGTTGATTTGCACAGTCTTTTGGCTATTAAAACTCCCATCTAGGTTAATCATATTTTCAGCAGTTTGATTTAATTTAGTTAAATTTTAATTTAAATTTGATTTTTCAAAAAAGTTTGTAAAAAAAAAGGTACGTTATTTTTGTATTAGATTTGGTTAAATTTGTTAATCGTATTCTTTCAATATAAAAAATCTCAGAATCAGCTGCCATGCCAAAAACTTGGTTTACCTTTCACACAGATCTAGCCCAACTTAATTATACATCAATTTTGTTAAATTTAATTATTTAGTTTTGTTAACATGTTTTTTAAACTTTAATAAATGTAATTAATTTTGTTTAACATTCTAATTTCCCCAAAAAATCACGTAAATATAGTCCTATGGCGTCCACTATCCGTCGAAACAGAACTTTTCTTCATATCAGTTTTTATACCAATTCTGTTTATTTCGTTTTAATATTTTTTTTTCACTGTGACTCCTAAAAAAATTGGCACTCATAACTTACACGAAGTCCTATAATAATGACCATACCAGTTTTATAGTGTATCTTCGAAATTGACAGTGCTATCAAAAAAGTAATATAGGCATCATGTGCTGTTTTTGAGGTCAAACTTAAAATTGTAAAGTTAAAATGTTTGCTAGATTTAAGATTCTGGTGAAAATAAAAAAAAATCAATTTCGAAATGATCATCTTTTTGGTTAAATGATATACACCTAAATCTTTTGTACAAAAGAACAATCTGTCATTTGTAAAATAAGTAGATATAAGGGATAAAGGGAAAACGTTTTCGAGCCTACCTTTTTTTTTAATGGTACACACTGTATTTTTATTTTTAAAAAGATAGCATAATAAACTATCTTTTTAAAAATATAAATATTATAAATAATATTATGGTTTTCCATCTGATTTATTTAAGCTTTATTACCTTAAATAACATCACAGTAGGCTATAAAACAAAAGCTAATATCCTCTAAACAAAATTATTATTGTAGATGGAAACACGTTTATTAAGCAGTAAGTAATAGTTACAATTAAATTAGAAAACGTAAAGCTTAAAACCAATTGTTGAAGTAATGCCCCACGTTGGGCGCCAAATTTATATTTATTGCCATAAGCTGAGCGCCAAAAATATAGAAACTAAAACCGAATAACAGATTGAGTTTAAGAAAAAGAATTATTGTCAATGTTCGAAAGTTTTTCCGCTGTTTTCATTGCACTCTTAACATTTATTTTCCAAGAACCGTGAATCTTTAGTCATACATAATTTGATAGTCTGCAACAACCAAGAACCTGCAATCATAGGAAAGTGGGAAAAACAATCAATTATACGTGGCAACATTGTAAAAGCATTAATATTTCCTGCTGTGTATTTTAACAACCAATTGCATACATACGTACATGCTATTTAATCTGTAATTTAATCTCTTATCTTTAGACTTATTAACGAGCTACCCACGATCACAATATTAACATTACTTTAAATTTTGATTGGTCATTTTGTTGCTATTCAAATAAAATGCATCTTGATCAGGTGATTGTTGGAAATTTGTGATTTTGTTGACAGTCCAGGTTATGTTTACATGCTAAGTGGCTTATGGATTTTAACTTTATGACAGGTTTTTAGCCAAAGTCAAAGATAAATAGGTATTTACATTTCTTATTTTTGTGCACTGAAATTAAAACTACTCACTCGCACCTACATATTGTTTTCCTGCTACTACATTTTACATTACGCATAAGTTTTTTTTAATCATGTAACGGGTTGCATTTAAATCTTAGGCCAGGTTTATCTATCCAACTTCATATTTGTAAGTGTTAAAAACTTGATAATTAAAACCTGACAGCAAATCATAGTGCCAGATTTTATTTTTATTTTTTTTATTAATTAATACACAGTTTGATATACCCGCCCTTAGCAAAATAATATTATTCAGAAGGGGATATTAAAAAAATGTTACTGAGGGCTTATGGGACAGAAATAAAATAATAATGTTTTACATTTAAGAAAGAGTTTAATTCACTTTTTAGTTATTTAAATTAATTTTGTTTAAAGTTAATTTAAATTGAAATATATAATTTATTAATTTTGGTATTCAGAATTTTGTTATGCTTAATTCGGTAGGACTATTTATAAGCTTATTAAGATAGGCATAAATAATATCCTTACTATAGACGTCTTTAGGATTCTAGAGTGCATTTAATTTACGAATACAATTATGATAAAGTTTAAAGTTATTAAATAATAATTATCACTTGTTATTTAATGCCTTTTTTATCAACATTTTTAAATAGAAAATTTGTGTAGGTAATGGTAAAATTAACAGAATCTTGCTTTATTATATATTATGGACAACTTATAGGGGCGACCTTCATTTCACTACCCATTTCATAATCACAAAGTAGATTTAACATTCTATAGGTTTCTAGTAAAAAAAAGAAATTAAAGGAATTCACTAAAATGTTTAATATTTAATATAGGTCAGTAATTATACCAAGGAAGTGGCCATTGATATGAAACTGCACAGATTTCCAAGTTGTAAGTTTTTTTCTATAAAAATAAGTTAATAAAATCCAGTATTTTTTGTTTTTAATTATATTTTAAAGCATTTAAAATTATTTTGCACAAATTTAATTCTTAAAACGAGTAAAGACTTATACAATGAATGTTGGCTCTGTTGTGAATTAAGACGTGTAAAATTAATAAAAAAATTAATAAATTGAGAAGTTTTTTCGTGCATATTAGAATCACGGTGTTAATTTATAGGTAAATAAAGATGTCTGGAATAGTTATTTCTTACGTACATGGTTTAAATAACGTCAGCAAATCACTGATTAGGATTAATTTCCAATTATTATTATCACCATCGCCCGACCCTTCGCGAGACAAAAGTTAAGGTGAATTAATAGATTAACGTTTAAGTTAACGATCGCCGTTTAACGTTTTGGTTTCTAATATGGTATATATGAAAACGGTAAACAGAAACTATAAATTGACAAATGCAAAGTTGATATTTTATCTTCTAACTAAAAACGTCAAATGGCAAACGGAAACATAAACGTCAATCTATAAGGCCAGTTTTACGTTTCATGGGCAAAAAAATGTGTTTGTGCGCTTGAGTACCAGTCATCACCCGTCGTCACTGTATATTTACGCGCGGGCGTCGAACGGACTCTCGGCATTATGAGACATAATTTATCAACGCATTGTCTGGATTTTCCCGTTTAGAGTACAGGGAGCCCGGGAAGAGACGCTAAGCAAGTATCGTATTTTATCATGGCTTTAAATACGCATGTTCGGAAAGGCACCGTAAAGATCCCAAAACTTTTTCTAGCTACTGCGGATCTAGAAATATGCGTTATTATGTCTCTAGCAGGTGACTTACCCCTACAACTTTTTGTTTTTAAGATTAGGATTTAAAGAATAAAATTTGGTACATACATACAACACACAAATGTGCATTGTTTTACGCATTTAGTTGTTTTCTATCACTTCCGGTTTAGCCGGAAACGACCTAAACTTTCTTATTTTAAATGGGACATCGTATATTTAAACTTTTTAATAAAAAATAACATTCCGTATACCATGATATGCCATTTGTTACTTTTGACATCAAGCCTTCAAAAATTTTTAAATTTTAATTTTTTATCTAGAGTGCAATAAAACGACAAATTTTGGATCAAGTAGTCACAAAAAATAGGTACGAGAGTTTTGTATTGTCTCCACAGACTCTTCTAAAGTTTGCAACATCGTATTTTAGTCTCAAGTCATTTTTTTAGGATATAGAGTGGCTCACTATAATGGCTAAAACGGGATTTTTTATTTTATTCATGGCAGTCTAGGTTAAAAATTGAAAATTTGTATGCCCAGTTTTACAATTGCTAGTTCAGTTTAGATTCAGTTGAATTTAACTGGTACAAGAACCTATCCATTTAAAATTCATTGCTGTCAGTTTTGACATTTGCTTGACAGCAATATATTCTAAATGGACAGGTTCATGTATACGTTGAGTTTAACTGAACCTAAACTGAACTCGCAATTATAAAACTGAGCATTAGAGGTTAGATGTCAAAAGTAACAAATGAAATGTCATTTACTCGGAATATCATTTCCCTAATCAGACAAGTAAAAATATACTGGGTGTCTTATTTAAAATTATAAATTTAAGATGGTTTTTGGCTAAACCGGAAGTGATATAAAAACAAATACGGGGAATAATGCACATTTATGTGTTGTACCTACATATATGCCAAATTGTATTATAATATCTAAAAAATAATAAAGTCATAGGGGTAAGCCACCTGCTAGGGACACCCGGTATATGCAGCAAATCCAAGCATGCGAAGCAATAACCTTCTCAAGTTTTATACCAGTTTAAAATTTTGAGTGGGGTGTATGGCTAAATAAAATGCAGATAGCCGAAAAATCCAAGGCTCTAATATGGCAATTTCCGTTTAACCGGAAATGCTACCAACTTTGCTAATTTAATTAAAAATTAACATCCTTTATATATTTTTTTATAAATTTCTTAGGAAATTCTAGAAAAAGGTGTGCAACACGCTATATTTTACTTAATTAGTTTTCAAGAAAATAGCGTTCGACAATATCCTAATAACCGCTCTTTTAATCGTTTTGTCAACAAAAAATAAAAGTGGAAAAGGAATAATATTATGTTTTTATTATATTTAATGAACCTTTTTTAATTCCATAAAACAATATCTGATTTTACTGAAAGTGCCACAATATTGACTTTAGAAAATAAACACCTCAATTATTTAAATGAAAAGCAGCTAAATTTAAAACTTAATTTTTTTATTCATATTATATCTATAAACCTAATAGTTTTTAAGATAATGGTGAAAGGCTAGGCGGTCTTAATAAAAGCAAAGAAAAAATAAACAATTTTTAATTAATCCAAGCTATTTGTATCAAGTACACCGGAATTTTTAAGAGAAAAAGCAACAAAATTCCAAGAGAGGTATGTACATTTATATAATTAATAAATAGTATTTATTCATAAGAAAAAATATTAGCTGGTTAATAGTACATTTTTGATATCTGTCAAATCAACACATTTAATTTCTGCTACCCCTGTAAGCTACCACGAGCGAAAATTGTTGTAAGGAAAAAGTTGGGCATCTCGTCAAAATAAAGCTACTTACGAAAAATTAGCTTGTAAGTAATGACTTCGAAAAATGGTCCAGGGATCCGTAACAATAGGTAAAGGATATTTAACTTATTTATAAAAAAAAACCTTTTTTTATAGTTTTACAACCTTAATCTTGAAAACAAAGAATTTGTGGACCAATATTTATAAAAAGTTTTTGTCTTAAGACTGTTACATGCAAAAATAATTTCTTAAAGTTTGGCATCGTTCGCAAAACTTTAACTTGGCAAAAAAAAATCAATAAATAAATAAGTTTATCCAATTAAAAGAAAAAATAATATTTTAATAAAATAAGGCTTAATTTATTAAAATATTACCAAAACTAATTGCACAGAAGTTCTGATTTTGGCAAAATGTGGCAGACCCTATGACTGTAAATAGGAAAGTTTTCATATTACTTTAAAACAATTAACAAATTTAATCAATCTACTAAATTTTCGAGGATTTATTTTATTTAATCTTGTTTTTGTCTGACATGTAGGTACTGTCTAAATAAATACCAGTACGTTCATAGGCAAGTGAAGCAACAACAAAGCGGGACCGATGCACAGTGCGTTAAGCGAAAAAGATTTCTAAAAAAATTGTAGTCTTGCAATACTAAAATATTATTATACGTTTAACAAATTATTATACATTTAAGTTGTTATGAAAATATTAATTTTGGCATTTTTGTCCACATATCGATGCACTATGCAGTGTGTCACCTTGTTTACATGCCGGAATTATTTATTTGGTCTTTCTCTCTTTTTACGCATTGCCTGTGAACATTTTGATTTAGCTACTACGGTATTGATTTTTACGAAATACTGGGTTTTAATCAATTATACGTACATTTTTACCATGCATTTTATCTTTATTATAACAACTTTAATTTTCAGTTGTTTCGCTCATTATCCTCCTGGAACTTGGATATATTCCAGCTACAAAAACTGGTTTTTATTGCAAGGACCCATCATTATCACATAAATTTACTGGAGATACAATCAACACCACAACTTTATTAGTAGGCAGTCTTATCGCTCTTCCATTGGTAGTTTTATTCTTTACTGAATATCTTCGAAAAGGATCGGTTTCAAGTATTTGCTTTCGAGAAGTGTGGTTTTTCTACAAAGAATGCCTTACTGGGTAAGTAATAATTTAGAAACAAATTTTACAAACAAACTTGAAACTGTTAAAAAGTGGAAAATTATTTGTCTGAAAATTATATTAAAAAAATTAAAAATAAAAATTGGAAAATATTTATAAAAAAATTATCTAGAAAAAATATAAAAAGAAAAAATTATTTATCTATCCCGGAATCAAACTCGGGACCTGTCGCTTACGGGTCCATAGAAAAGAACTTGAATACAGATGGTAAACTTTAATGGGCTTAAAGAATAAGCCGTGTTTATAAATCCTTTACCTTATAACTTTTTTTAAATCTTTGGACAAACCACGAAGACTAAAAGCCTAAATACTACGTGCCGTGGGTGTCTTAAGCAAGGTAAGAGGGAGTTTGTTGACACGGGACTTAAATACTTGAAGATTTGGGGGAAAGGAAAGACCTCCGCGGGCAGCAGATTCCACATTCTAGAAATTCTAGGGATAAAAGAACGAACAAAGTGGGAAGTTCGGGGCCTGTCCAGTTGGACTGTATAGGGTTGCATACGCGCGGAACCACGAGTTTCTCTGTTGGGAACCGTGAGTGGAGGAACTATACTAAACAATTCTGGCAGAGCAGAAGCCATGGAAGTACCTATAAAAAAGCGATAGATCCCCCACAGCCCGACGATGGGCAGAGAGGGAAGCCTTTCTGTAAGTGAAGGATCATTACAGAAAGGCTTTCCTCTCTTGCCTAATTTTTAATAATGCATACTTTAATTATTGGTAATACTTTGGTTTTAGTTCTATGTAACGATCAGTTTGTTTGCCGCTAAAATAAAGTACTTCCGGCTTTACTTCCTAAAAGATGTACATACATATTTTTTAACATATGAAGAGCTTTGACAAAATATTCGTAGGTGTCAAACTTGTCTCCCAGATTCATTTTTGTTTATTGATCAATAATACAAACAATATTAAACAATAGAACAAATAATTAATAGAGTTAGGTTAATTTTAACTATTATTCGGCGGTTTTTAATAGTTTTATAAAAAAACTGCCGGACGTCGACTATATAGCCCGTACCCACCGGACGCAAAATGCTCGCTTGCTCTTGTTCGCTCTTGTTTGCTTTTTTAGTGAATACGCATCCTAAAAGGTAAACTTCTATTATATTAGTTTTTGAATTGAAGATATATGTTCTGTATTGGTTTGGCGGCTTTATTTAATTGATGGTATTTATTTGGTTACACGCCAAAATGGATTGTTTTTCCTAAAACAAAATAAAGAAAAACTGCTCAACAAAAAGATCGTACCATTCAATTTTTAGACCCATTTTTAAACTGCTGTAACTTTTTAAAAATTAACTTATTTGAATATCTAAAACGGAGTTTAAAACCGCGTTTCTTCTATCTTAAGCTGTATTGCATTTAGTTTCAGTAAGGTGAATATTATCATGATGTACAGGGTGATCAATGGAGTGCTGCATAAAAACAAAAAATCGAGTGTGTCCCATTTCAGTGGTAATTTTTTTTGTCGTTATAATATGGGTTGTTAGCAAGGTCATATCAATATCTCTAGACGTTTATGCCCGTTTTTGAATTGAGGACCTCTGGCTTGCGATACACCTCTAAACGTCAAATTTTGGTAATCAATTCATTAAAAAGCCATAACTGGAAAATGTATTGACGGATTTCAACGAGTGTTTCATATTCGGAAAGCTCATTTCATGTAGATTTTTTGTGTCTTAAGCACTTTTCGATAGGTTATAATTTTATGAGTATACGGGGCCAACAAATACAAAAACATAGCTAATTTAGACAGCCTAAATATAGGATAAATTATTGAACGCGAAAGGGACCATATGTGTGTGTTCTGTTTTAAAAATGGCCAAGTTGAAGTTTGTGTCAATATCTCGAAACGATTTCTATCGTTATTTGATTTATGCTGTTTAAGTGCGAGGACTGAAGGCGCGCCTGCCCTGCTTTGCAGGCTACTCATAGAGCTGCGAGGAGGCATTGGGCTGCAGATCATGCTAACTGGGGGATAGCAGAATGGAGTAGATGCATGTTTACGGATGAATGTAGGTTCAATTTGTATGAAAGTGATGGAAGAATGTTGGTCTGGAGAGCAAGAAATGAACGATATCTGGAAGAAAACATGGATGCAAGAGTACCGTTTGAAGGTGGAGGACTGCTTGTGTGGGGTGGTGTGATGTTGAATGGGAGAACAGATTGTTATTTTGGTGGGAGAATCGATGAATGCTGAAAGATATCGAGACATGTGTATTAGGGATATTGTTATTCCTTTTGCACAAAATTTTGGAAACGATTTTGTCTTGGTGGATGACAACGCTCGTCCACATAGAGCCAGAATTGTCCAAGAAGTCTTAAGGGATAACAATATCGAAAGAATGATTTGGCCTGCAAGATCGCCGGATATGAATGTGATAGAACACGTATGGAGTTGGATTAAAAGAAAATTGAATGACGGAGATCATAATTTTGACAACTTGGATGACATGGCAAATGCGATAAGAGTGGAATGGAACGATATTCCCCAGGACTTCCTTGCAAGCTTAGTGAATAGCCTGCCAAGAAGGGTAGAGGAAGTTAGGAGGGCTCACGGGGGACCCACCCATTATTAATTTCAATGTTTTTTGTTTGTTTGTACCATAATTAATTCTATCTGTGTTGTTTATTGAATGTTATTTTACGCAAGTGAGATTAAAAAACATTTTATCCAATGAGAATGTTTTATTTTTTAACGTTTAGTATAAAACATGTGTAAAATGGATTACTGGGAAATCCTAAATTTACATTTATCTAGGATTTTAATAAAAATGACTTGCAACAACGTCTAGGAATATCGAAAAAACAATATTATTCTAATAAGTAAAACATTTTGCTATCCAAAATGGCACAAAATTAAACATTTATATTTTTTGGGAGCACTTTGTTGATTACTCTGTATATCATGGTGTACAACACCAAATACCCTAACACAAACTTGAACTTGGCCATTTTTAAAACAGAACACACACATATGGTCCCTTTCGCGTTCAATAATTTATCCTATATTTAGGCTGTCTAAATTAGCTATGTTTTTGTATTTGTTGGCCCCGTATACTCATAAAATTATAACCTATCGAAAAGTGCTTAAGACACAAAAAAATCTACATGAAATGAGCTTTCCGAATATGAAACACTCGTTGAAATCCGTCAATACATTTTCCAGTTATGGCTTTTTAATGAATTGATTACCAAAATTTGACGTTTAGAGGTGTATCGCAAGCCAGAGGTCCTCAATTCAAAAACGGGCATAAACGTCTAGAGATATTGATATGACCTTGCTAACAACCCATATTATAACGACAAAAAAAATTACCACTGAAATGGGACACACTCGATTTTTTTGTTTTTTGCAGCACTCTATTGATCACCCTGTACATCATGATAATATTCACCTTACTGAAACTAAATGCAATACAGCTTAAGGTAGAAGAAACGCGGTTTTAAACTACGTTTTAGATATTCAAATAAGTTAATTTTTTAAAAAGTTACAGCAGTTTGAAAATGGGTCTAAAAATTGAATGGTACGATCTTTTTGTTGAGCAGTTTAGTAAAAAGAAAACTAAAAATCCACGTTTCGGTGGCAAATCTGTCTTAGTTTTTTAAATTTTTGCCCTGCACTGATTTTTTATTAAAAACCTATTCTTGGGTTTTTAGGGTAATTATTGTAGATTGCTTAAACGGGTGGGATTGTATACTTATTTATTACAAGAAAATTTAACGTTTTGATATAGGTACTAACCAGAATTTACATTGGCTTGATCCAAAGAGATCGTTGCACATTTTTGGGTAAATAATCTAAAATTAATAAATCAGAATTTTATATAACATATTACATATTATTCTAGGTGTGCTTTGGCACTTCTCATAACCGAAATTGCCAAAGCTCTGGTAGGTGAACATAGACCTCACTTCTTTGATGTTTGTAAACCAGACACAGCTGAAAATTGTACTGCTGGTGACTTCATACCGACTTACGAGTGCACAATTTCAAAATACAGCACCCTATTTTATGTCAGACACGTCACGAAGTTTTCCCTAGTGGACATTCATCGATGAGTGTATTTGTAGCTGTGTTTTGTTCGGTAAGTTTAAAAGAACTATAACCAATAATTTTAATATACTAGTAAAACTATTCTTTTAGAAAATTTTGAATAGTACAAGGAGATGCAATTAACTTTGAACTAACAGTGAAAAAAACATAAAGATACCACGATTGTGGTCTATTTTCGATAAAATTTGGATTATTTGACCTTAAATGACCTTGACTATGACCTGAGGGAGTGAACCCGACCCCAGATTCGGACTTAGTGACCCCAAGAACATAAAGATACCATGTAATCGACGAACATACGACGAAGCGAATCTAAAAAACATTTGAAATGTTTAAAAAATGTTTGTGTTAAAGTTTTATTAAAATGTTGCAATCTCGTGCCCAATATTTAAGTGTTAATGCGTATTAAAAAAAATGGTTAAACATTTTTATTATTTTAATACTTTAACTTTGAATTTTAACATCAAATTCAGATCTGTACAACATCTACCGATACAATTTTGTTCTATTTTTAAAAATAGTAGTATTTTTTCGTTCGTAGAGTTTCACGGATAGATGAATATGTAGAGTGATCATTCCGGGAGTATATCCGTTGGTCGTTTGTATTCCTTGCGGAATTTTGCAGACGTTTCGCCAAGATCACACTTGGCATTTTCAATGCTATCTAACTGGTGTCAGATGATTGACTGAGGCTTTTCTCTGTGGTGGTCCCTTTTATACGGTTGCGTGATCGAAGATTGTACCGCGTGGTTGGTTTCGGTGTTTGCTCCGTGTCAGGGATGTGTGCACTAGTCCGTGGCGCGTCGTCATGTGTTGTTGGTTGTGCTATTTCAGTTTTTCGTGGTATGAGGGTTTTCCAAGCTGCTGGTAGGTGTAAGGTATCATCCCTTACATTAAGTTCTCCACTCTTTTGAATTTCTATTGATTCGCGGATTAGCCTTGTTTTGTGGTGGTTAATATTTGCTACTTGTTTACAACTGCTGAAGTCTATGTTGTGCCCTGTTTCTAGGTGGTGTTGAAATAAAGCAGATGTCATTTGTTTATTTCGTATGGCTAGTTTATGTTCTTCTAGCCTAGCAGAAATTCTTCTGTTTGTCTGGCCTATATAGGTTTGATGGCAGGTGCCGCATGAGATGCTGTAGACTCCCTGGTTTTCCAGTTTTACTTTGTCCTTGGGGTTTCTAAGTGTGGATCCGATGGTCTGTTGGGGTTTGTAGATTGTTGTAATGTTGTGCTTGCGGAGAAGCCTACCTATTCTATCTGTGGTACCTTTAACGTATGGAAGAACAGTTGTTAACTTGCTGTCTGAAGGGTCTTCTTTCCTTGGCTGCACGTTAGTCTGTTGATTGATAGCTCTTCTTATCATGCTGGGTTTATAGCCATTTTGTCTGAGGGCGGTTCTTATGTTGCTAATTTCATTATCTCTGTTGATGTCGTCAGTTAGTTTTATTGACCTCGAGATTAATGTAGTGGCGACTCCTTGAATTTGTGATGGGTGGTGGTGGGACTCAGCATTTAGGTATCTATTTGTGTGGGTTGGTTTTCTGTAGACTGTGTGTTGTAGATCACCATTTTGTGTTCTGGTAACAAGTACATCGAGAAATGGTAGTTGGTTGTTTTTCTTCGAATTCCACTGTGAACTGGATTCTTTGGTGAATGGAGTTTATATGATCAAGAAAGCCAAGAAGAGTTTCCCTACCGAAAGACCATACGATGAATACGTCATCGACGTATCTAATCCATAGTTTGGGTTTTAGGTCAGCTGTTTCTATGGCTTTCTTCTCGAAATAAGTCATAAACAGGTTGGCGACTGCTGGTGAGAGGGAAGATCCCATTGCTGCTCCATCTGTTTGGCGGTAGATTTGAGAGTTAAAACTGAAATACGCATTTTTGAGACAATGTTGTGCAAGTTCCGTCACATAATTTGGAAGATCTTCGTTGTCCTTTATTTGTTGCAGTGCTTCATCCACAGGTATGCTAGGATAAAGTGACTTGACGTCAAAGCTTGCAAGTATGTCGTCCTTATCCAGTTTCAGTGAGTCAAGTATTTGGGTGAAATGGGCTGAGTTCTTCACATATGAATCGGCTTTCTCCGTTAGTGGTTGAAGAATGCTTGCTAGATGTTTTTCCAGTTTTTGAGTTGGTGAATTGTAGGCGCTGACTATGGGTCTAAGGGGAACATCTGGTTTGTGGATTTTGGGCAAACCATAAAACTTGGGGCATCGGCTGGATTTCTCCCTAGGGATTAGTTTTTCTTAAGTTCGGCATCAATTGGTGCAGCGTTGATTTTTACTTTGGTGGTTTTCTCCAGGTACGTGGTAGGATCGTTTTTGACTGGTTTGTAGCAGGGGTCGTCGAGAAGAGTTCGGATCTTTTGTTGATAGTCTTTTGTGTCCATTATGACAGTGGCGTTTCCTTTATCTGCTGGCACTTACAGAGTAAAACTCCAAATTGTACAACAAAAGTGAACATTAAACTAGATACAGTTCTTTCGTGACTATACTAATTATCATTAATTGTAACTAAATGTAATTTCTATTTCTAACAATGGTTTTAAAACTTTCAAAACTATGCCTAAAAATATTAAGATCCAAAATGCTCGTTGTAACTTTTTAGAGGTCGGTGTGAAAATCTTTAAAATCCATAATTCGTTCGATTAAATACACTGGGAAATAGTTGTCTGGATCTTGTTTATCTTTGGGGTATACGATAAGGTACCTATCAAAGAAAATATCTCATCATAGTCAATCTGACCATTAATCGACTTGAAAAAGAACAGTGCCAGAACAAGAACACTGCCAGTGCATTTTTTCTACAATGTTCAAGGCTTTCCACAGCTGCTAACTGTATACGTGTCAAGTATGGTAAATCTCTATACGGAAATCGTAGCTTAAATAATAAAAATTGTGCAAATTTTTGAACTCGCTCTAAACGCATACTATTATCTTTTAAAACACTACGAACAAGACTATTATACATATAATGACTTAATTGCTTTAATATCACAGATGTTTGAACAGGTACGGCGTATATTTTTGCTATAATTTGCGCTGTATTTTACCCATTAGAGTAAAATTTTGTATTACTTAGTAGACGATGCGAACAGTTTTTCCAAAATGTCGTTTCCTGTTTTTAATCGGACGATCGGACACGATTCTGGGATATGATTATCTGAAGGTCAAATTATCATAAGTTTTTATAACCGCGACGCATACATCCGATCCGATTTTGGATCGGACGTCACTCAAACATGTCATAAATCAGTCAACCTTCGGATAATCTGTCAGATCGTAGGATGTTTGCGGCTGGTCTTAAAATTTAAAATGTTTTGATTTATTTGTTTTCTTGTAACACTCGCAGGCGGATTCTTAACCGCTGTCTTGAGTCGTAACATATCGAGACGCTATCGAATGGTAATTCTTAACCCTTTTGAAACTCGATTTCGAGTGGTTATCTCCCGAGTTCTATAACTAGGCACTATCCTTATTAAAGGACTCTTTATCGTATTAATTATTTACGTAAAAACAGATATAAAAATAAGGCCGATAGGTTTTCAAAGGGATACCGACCGAGTCATCATGTATCTAGAAGTTAAGAATCAGGGCCCTGTACTGATGGGATACACTGAATCAAAAATACACGACCTGAAAATATTTAAACGAAAAAAAAACATAATTTTAACATATTATTTCTTTTTATTTCAGTTTATCATTCAAACCCGACTTCCAACAATCCAAACTGGTAGAATATTCAAACCATTTTTCATCAGCATCTGTTTAACTTGGGGCCTTATATGTTCGTTAACGCGAATTACGGACAAACGACACCATTGGTGGGACGTAGGCGCTGGTATGCTGATAGGAGCTATAGGCGCAATTTACTCCTTTAGTATTATTGTTAGACAAATGAAACATAGCAGTATTCCTAGAGTAGCAATGTCGACGACGACGTTACTAGATATTAAAAATAAGGACGCTAAAAGTGAAATTATTTAGTAGTAGTTTTATTATTTGATAATATGATAAAAAGAATTGTAAGTTAATGTACGTCATTTAGTTGTTTATGGTAAAAAATTAATGACGTGATTGTGTCAATGCAACTATTTTGAAATTAGTAAATTAATACGGTGTGTTAAAAGGTGTTGATGAAGTTACTGTGAAACGTGACGGGTTTAGTTTTTTATTGGGGTTTTTAGCTATGATTCATTGATATTACGAATTGTGAAAAAATCTAACAGAAAACTTTACTAACCATTGTAACAAGTATTTTAAATGTTAAAATAAAATTATTTAAGGGCTGACTAAACATAATAGCAAGTTGTATATTGAAAAGTTTTCTATTTAATTGTATTTTTTCCAAAAGGATCGCATTGCTAAAATTGGTGTTTTCTAAATTTACAAGTTTTTAAAATTATACACATTACTATGGTGATGCACAAGCTTAAAGAATATAACTAGTTTTTTTTAATTAAACAGTCCCAGTAAAAAAAATACTATTGCCGTTCAATAAAAAAATACAGACTGAAAGCAATAAAAAATGGGTACGGATGGCACAGAAATAGTAAATATAAACATGACAAAAAATGGTCATACGCGTTATGCCAGCTCAATACTTTCAACTTTTGAATACCAGCAGATAGTAATTGGACAAAGAACGTATGCATCCAACGACTGCTTAAATTTAGTAAATATTAAAATTTAATTTTAGTATATTTTCCTTGTGTATTGTATCGAAATGAACCAACAACTACAGTTAAAACAAAGACATTTGTTTGTTTTTTAAAATTTTAGGTAACAAATTAAAAATACAACTTAACAAAGCCCAAGTGTAATAAAACATTTTAGGAATTCTTAAAATAATATTCTATGGGCTAGCTATATTTTAGCTCACACTATCGATGACGCAGCGATGAAAAAATAAACAAATGCCTCTTTTTTACGCATCGGAAAATTTGCCTGTGGTAGTTTAGAACTGTCATGACGTGTATATTATCTATTAGGAACCTTGAAGGGCACAAAGTAAATAAAAGTTGGCCTTGGTTGCTAAACAATAGCTTTAATCCAGTCATAGCAAAAATTAACTTATTTACATTTGAGAATAATAAAAGCAAAAATAAACAAACCTAACCAGAAATAACCAGAACTATGGTTACAATTATGTATTATTGACCAAAAGGTTACCTTTATTGTTTCTGTTTACGTCATTCTCGAATAAAAATTATAAAGTTATGTAGTTAATATTATTATAACTTTTGACCAGCTTTAAATATTTTGTCCTTAGATGTCACGACAAGTATTATTATTTATAGTGACAATAGCTGTTTTTGAAGTTTATTGACGAATTTATTTTGTAAATAATATGAGTATTATGATTATGTTGCCAGTAGGATGCATGTTTTGATGGTTGTACTTTTGTTAATTTATTATTTATTGTAAGTTTTTTGTACATATTGTGATTTAATTAAAACATACTTTTTTAAATTATGATTTATGTTTTATTACTTACGAAGAATATACATACGTGTGTCCCAGAATAGGTGTTACAAGAGGACAAATGGACCAAAAATTTTGAAATCTTTAAACGGCCTTTTCGGAAAACTGGTCGCATGGTTCAAAACTGGTAAGTACAAAATTTTACTCCGATTAGTAATAAACAGAGCAAGTTATAATTAAAAATATGAAAAATGGCCAAGAGTAAAGTACCTTTATTTGTAAAAATAGAACACAATTTTATAAGTAGATTTATTGAATTATGACAAAAACATATTTTTATGAATTTTTTACGTTATGCATTAACAGTTTTTAAAATTCTTGGCTTAAGGCATCGAAATTTAAAGAATTATTTAAAATTAATAATAATTTTTTACAAATTTTTCTTCCTCTTGCCCATTATTTAGGTTGTAATGCGATGAATTCTGTACAATATTTAATATACAAAAGTAGTGAGTTTCTGGGCATTTTTCTTATTTTTAGTTATTATTATTATAATAGCAATTGGAGGAAAAATTTGTATTTATTAGTTTTGTACCATGCGAACAATTCTCCCGAAATTTCGATTTTAAATTAAAAAAATTTGGGTTATTTGTTCTCTTGTAACACCTATCCTGGGACACACTGTATTTAATTTATTATATTAATACCAAAACGAACTTTTACAATAGGATATGGGGCACACAGATTTTCGCATAAGTTAAATAATATAAATTTAAAATAATACGCGGCAAAAAACATTTGCATAAAATATTTTGATAAAAAAATCTATAAATTCTTATCTTGGTGAAAAAGGGAAATTATTCAATATTAGGTATATCTTATTTTAGTATAAAATTTCTTTTTTAATAAATATCTTGTTTATTAAAAACTTTTTGACATATAAAATGTATAGCCGAAGTTGGCTTTTATACTGTTATTATACATTGAGGACCTAAAAACGGCCCCCCGTTTAAAATCGTTTGGTATATTTCAATAAAATTGAAACTATAGACAATTTAAATTAAGGAGCAGCAGTGTTGCAATTCGGTCAATCAGCTGATAAAACTGGTTATCTAGATTAAGTGTCGAAACTATTTACCATATTTACAGAAATATACGATTTTGGGTTTGTGTCTCGGCTAGAAGCAAAAGCACTTTTGAAAACAAGGCATTACATTTTAGACAAAATATTAGGCATCATAGTCTAAAAACATAAATAAAAAAAAAGAGTAATTACAAGCTAACGTTTAGCGTAATTTTATATAAAGTGACAAAACGTAAGTTTTTAAATATTTACACTTAAACTGCAGGCATAACAAATCCGACTTTGCACCTTTTGCTACATGCCAGAATTTTTTACGGAATCCATGATGACAACCACTAAAACACTTAGCACAAATTGTAGACTAATTATTCTTGTATTTTTTATTGCATTTATTGAATAAATTATAAAAATTGTTTAAAAAGACGATATTAACAGGCATAACAACAAAAAACTTGACTATCAATTGTCATGAACTATTATACTAGTGAATTATAAACTTATTATTAACCCGTAGTTACCAACAAAATGCATTACAACCAAACAAGCTTGCTTTCCAAAAATACAAAATTTTGTTGCTGGTGTTGACAATGACAAGTAACAAATAATGGATGACGTTTTCAAATTATTTTCGATATTAAAAACGATTTATACGAAAGTGTTGGATAAAATTTTTTTATTAGACACGTGAGTTATTACATATAAGTCACTTAAGAAAATTACTCTCTCGCCCTTCGGGCTCGAGAGTTAAACTTTTCTTGCGTGACTTATATGTAATATAACTCACTTATCTAATAAATAACTATTATTACATACCGGATCAGCTAAATAACATAACACATTGGCAATGTGAGGAAAAGAGATAGTAGACGTAAATGCCGGTATGTAAACATTTCGAATTAGATGATTCATTGTACATCCTTTGTTGTTGCTTTACTGGCCGATTTTCCTTTACTCATTTCTTATACAGTAGGTATATCATTTTAAAACTGGGATTTTCGAACACTTACTAAAATACACCTTTTACTAATACTATTATAATCCACTAGCGTTGCATCCGGACTTTTTTTTATAGAATTATTTTTTATAACTTTTTGTTTATAATATTATTAATAATTAAGTACATTAAACTCATTTTTCACGTAAAAAGGTTCCCCTTTAATTAACTCTATAAACTATAGGCTTTAGTAATATTCTAATTTTAGGCTTGCATATGGTACATATGCAAGCAATGTATATACATTAAAAGGGTACTTTAATATGAAAATTATTAGAAATTTTATCACAAATATTTAATGAAACAAAAATTAAATGATTGTATTTGATTTTGCGTTATTATACCGGTCGCCTGCACAGGTCTATCCAACACTCGCTCCCTTAATACAGAGGCGCATTTACATATTTGCCGCCCGTAGGCTATTTTATTTTCGCCGCCCCTATGTTTATCCTTTTTCTTGCAAAAATAATTTTGAAGAGCAAAAAAAATCCTCACTTTAATTATTACGTACAAAATCCATAGTATTATTTATAAGTACAAAATCTGCCGCCCCCTAAAATACGTCTGCCGCCCCCTAAAAATGCCGCCATAGGCTTCAGCCTACTCAGCCTTTTGGTAAATGCGCCACTGCCGTAATAACTGTACAGAGCCAACCAAGTCGACGGGCTTTATACTTGCAGATTGAATTTCTACCATGCTTAATATATTCTCTTTTTTTGTGCTAATTTGTGATATTTCTATTAGTTTAAACATTTTTAATTAAAATTCTTATCTTCCCTCTAAATTTTTAATTTTTTTTGAAGGCCTGGTGTAGTTTAAATACGTAAGTTTATTGTAGAATATACTTTGAAAAATATGTATAATTGGCTTTGATAATTTATAGATAAATAGTTCTTGCGGTTTACGTAAGTGATAACATAAGCCTAGTAATTAAAAAATATACATTCAGAATAAGTTACAATATTTTAACTTCTGATTCTTACTACTAATTTTATATTGTAAGCATGAGTTTACAAATTTGGTTAACTATTAATTTAAAAGAAAATATATAATTTTCTTATTTGTTTACTTTATCGCATTTTAAAGAAACAAGTACTTATCTACGATCTTCTTATCACGTTACTCATTGTTTAATTTGCGACTAGGCAAATTTAAAATTAAATACCTGTTATAAACATTAAAACATCTTAAAATTATAGGTAACATATATGTATATAATATAAATAAAGACATTCAGTAGCACCGTAAATAAAGCAATGTTAATTTAATATTTTGTGTGGGAGAGTTATAGTGTCAATTCAAAAGTGCTATTAGATCGTATATTAAAAAAAGGTGTATAAACGTTTATAATTTATTAAAAGGTAAGTTAAAATAATATAGGTACCTAATTAACCTAAATAATATTATACACAATTAAGGCGTTAAGAACTAGAATTGGACCATCTTACAAATCTGAAAATTTAATTATTAAGCAAAAAAAATTCAAGTGTCTTGGTGTATTGTACAGAGAATGTTACTTACTTTATAGATAGATAAAATTTAAACAATCTGCTTTTCTATGTTATCCACCAAGACCCTCTCCTCAGACCAGTTTCACCTGCCTTACAGAAACTTGTCAATAAAGCTGTAACGAAGTATGGTAAATAACCTAGAAACCAAGCGTCTAATTATTAGACAATCTTCGTTATCTAGCGAAGATATTAAATATTGCCATTGATACCCTACTGAAGTTGTATTCAGTATCTACGAGCATCAATTTTAGCGAAGTGCGGCTAGGTATGTTATAAAGTACAAAAAAATCTATCCAAGAAGAGTGTAGTGGTGGATAACAAAGAAAAGTAGAAGGTTTTCTTGTAACTCTCTTTAAAGGGAGTAAAATACTGTATAATACATTAAAACAGTAGATATTTAATATTTTTTAACCTGCATCTATAATACTTGTAAAGTATTTTATGTAAAAGCCATTATTTAAGACCCGTGGAGGTAAATTTCACTTAAAATTTATTTAAACAATTGTGACAGAACAAAATTATAATAAAAAATGCAATAATTAATATACGAAAAAAAACAATAATTACCTTTTGTCCTGCCAAATACTGCCGATACAATTTAATTGTTTACTGTAAAAAAACAAAAGTCAGAGAAACACACTTTTGACTAGCAGGAAAATTACGTTTTTATTAAAAAAATATGCACGAATGAAAAAGAACATAATTTTTTAAAGCATATTAAATATTTTTGTACAGAAGAAAAACTAGTTCTCATTGGAATGGAAATTTTGACAAAAAAAACAATTGGGAAAATTCAATTTTAAATTTTTTGACTGATCCGGTTTTTAAAAGGAACGATTTAATTATGTTGTTTATGATTTTTTTAGTAATGATGCTTTAAAATAAGGAAAAAGGGAGGAAAATTTGTAAACTAAGTAATCTAAAATGTCCAGCACATTTACCCAAGCTGACCAACTAGAATTTATTCAATATAGATTTTTAGATGCAAATGGAAAAATTTCCAAAAATCTGTATTGCTTGCATTAAAACCTCCGTATCCCGCAAAATACTACATTAATATTGTGTTATTTACTATAGGTATGTGATTATCATTTGTATTTTATTTTTATTAACATATATGAAATAAGGAATAGATCCAAATATATTAGAATTTCAACAAAAAAAAAAGATTAATATAGTCAAACATTGTATACAGTTTATGGACCCTTTAAGATCACGATAATAAAAATTAAATGACACTGAGTCTAGCAATAATGATTTAAAAAGGTATTTATATGCTCACTTTTTTTTTTTTTTTTTTTTGGTAAACAAGGTTTAAGTAAGATTAGTCTTTCCAACATCACCTCTTAGTCCTTAAGAAATATTTATAGTCCAAGATCCGAAAGGTCGGGCCTCACATAACCGCAACGAGCCCGTGGCCGTGCATTTCCCTGGTATAATGTAAGGGAATGCGGTGCAAAAATTTTGTATTTAATAAAACTTCAGTAGTATGAGTCAAATATACCACGCTTTAAGTTACACCTGATCATAAATTAAATTTTTATAAATAAGGTAACACAGTTTTAAGGTTTGACCACATATAATCACACCGAGTCCCATACTGTAGCACGGCCTTGTCTCGGTTTTGTAATGAACCGTTGTAATCAAATGCTTTAGGCTTAATATTGGCGCTCCGTGCCCGACTACATACCCCGCACCGCATTTTACCAAATAAGCAAACATTACTTTATTTGATTTCTGAAAATAATAATTTAAAAAACCCTATAAAACAAAAAATAACAATGTTTTTGTAATTTTTACTCACTTATTATTCACAAGATATAACAATAAAATTAATTTTACACTTTTTAATACTTTTTATTTGCTGGGCATGTTTCAGACCGTACGAAACACGGTCGTGCTACGATGCGGGTCTTGTGGGACATCGGTGCGGTTATGTATGGCCAGACTTTTACCTATACTCCACTTAAAGTTTGGACAAAAGGAACAAAGATAAGTAGGAAAATCTGTTTTATTTAAACAAAGAAATATATATACATATAAATAAAACAATAGACTTAGCTCGACTTTCCTCTATCACCGTGAAATCGGGCTCGGTGCGGTAATGTGTGGCCGACCTTTTAAAAAAGTAAACTTGGCCGATTTGCTTACCGGTTAAACACTACTTTTTATTAATATAATATGTATACAATTACACAAAGATATCGCGAATAGGTTGCCCGAGTCAAGGCTATAATTAATTAAAAACAAATAAATCCCAAAATAGATACAGTGTGTTTAGTAACTAAGGTACAAAACTTAAAGGGGTAATTTTGTATGTCATTTTGTAAAAAATAAAAATGCCAATAAACATACATCCGCACTTCCTTTATTTCTGAGATATCGAGCGTAAAAGTTTTTAAGAAAAGTCGATATTTTTAAATATCTTGAAAACCCCTTAAACGATTGATTTAAATGAAACACTTATTTAATTTAACAAGGCGCTTATAAAGCCCTACCTAGATTAGGAATATAAGATCCAGTGGCCTCTGTTGGCACCACACTGACGACTTTTATTCCCAAAAACAAGTTTTTGCCGATTAGGGATTTAAAAACTTTTAAGTCTTATAAAATTTTCTTTGTATCTAGCTTCGTTTTTGAGAAAAAAATTAAAGCCCCTTTAACTTTGGATTTTATTTTATGCTGTTTATGGATACCTGATTTAATATACCATATTTAATAAAAATTATTTTTTTCGGTAAGCAGATTATATTTATAATGTCTCTTTTTTATAAAACTATCACAGTGTTATTTATTTTAAAGTAAACAGGGCCTTAATTTTAAACTTCCTTGTACTTTTTAAAAAACGTATATAACCATTTTGTGTATTTTTTTCCGTAGAGTTTAATATTCTAATCAGAAAAACATTTGAAACAAAAACAAAAGAGTTACAGCGAAGTATTTTTAAATGAAAAACTCCAATATATTTTTATATCAATGGATAGAGATTTTCACGAGGAATTCGGTGATATAGGGGTTGCTTGGTTTATTTCCTGCGGTTTTGATGTAATTGATTAATAACTGCATTATACTATATAGCATCAGTTAAATGACACATAGGCAATGTGAGGAAAAGAGGCAGTCTAACGTGAATACCGGTATGTAAACATGGGTGACTAATAGTGCATGTTTTGTTATTACATTACTGGTCGATATACTTTTAGCTATTGCTTATACAGTATATAGTTGCACCTAAAAAAAACCTGGCTGCCACAGGCCACAGGTGCTTATTTGTCAAAGAAATGAATTTTAAAAATATGTTTATTAATTTTTGGAGTAGTTTTATATTGAGGTTTTCATCAGAAGAACGGCTTTAAATTATATTATATGCTAAAAATGATTCGATATATCTATTTCTAAACCGAAAACGTAATAAACGTATTTTTAAATTTCTTTACTTTGAAAAATAAGTACCTGTGACTTGTGGCAGCCAGGTTTTTCAGGTGAAACTATCCTTATAGTATAATGCAGTTTTTAATCAATTATATCAGAACCGCAAGAAATAAACCCAGCTACCTTTATATCACCGAGTTCCTCGTGAAAATCTCTAGCCATTGATATAAAAATATACGAGGTGTTCCATTTAAAAATACGTCATTCGTGCTGTAACTCTTTTGTTTTTGTTTCAAATGTTTTTTTTTTTGATTTATTAAATTCTACGGAAAAAAAGCATTCCATTAAAAAATGCGTCATTCGTGCTGTAGCTCTTTTGTTTTTGTTTCATATGTTTTTTTCTGATTTATTAAATTCTACGGGAAAAAAGCGAAATGACTACATTTATTTTTTTACAGAGAAGTTCAAAAAGAGGGCTCTGTTAACTTTAAAATGAATAACCCTGTACATAAAAATAAAAAATCAACAAATGAAAAATATACGTAAAGTAGCCTATTAAAGATTTTTAACTTGTAGCAGTCTGTATTATGTCTATTAAATTAGTTAAAGTGTTTTGACAATATACATTTAATCATATGGTATATCACAAGACCTATAAATTTCATCGATTAAACTACCCAAAAATATTTTGAGCAAGATTTTTCTTGGAAAATAGTTGCACGGACAATAATTTATACATACAAAATTAAAAACTCGAGACCACGAAGCGGTCGAGAGTTTTCAAAATTATTGTCCATAAAACTATTTGCCAAATCAATCTTGCAAAAAATATTAAGGTAGTTTATTTGATTTAAATTTGTATGTCGAGTGGTATACAGCTAGATTATTTCCTAACAAACTTACATTTAAGCCAAAAACACAGAACACAGACTTTTACCGATAATAATGTTTGACATTTTCTTTCAATTTTGACAACTAGTTTGGATGACAGAAATTTATTCGCTGTTAAACAGCACATGTAGTTTAATCAGTTATCTAAACAAATTTATCCGAACAATGGTGGTTTCTGATTGGTCTATTTTCTATTAAAGGAAATAATCCATATTAAAAAATTATTCATTTTATCCTTATTTTAACACGATTTTATTCGCTACCCTAGGATGTTTGTATATAT
Organism: Listronotus bonariensis; assembly: GCA_014170235.1. Lineage (NCBI taxonomy): Eukaryota > Metazoa > Arthropoda > Insecta > Coleoptera > Curculionidae > Listronotus > Listronotus bonariensis. The sequence goes on from JACEGR010001723.1 coordinate 57,037, forward strand.
TTAACTTCTTCTCCAACTATCCGCCTTCTGTTGAAGATTTATAATCCTAATGTCGAGAAATTATAGAAAATGTTTATTTTTAAAAATAAATCGAACTTAAAAGTAAAAATAAATATATTAAAAAAATAAAAAATCCGCATTTATAGCATCTTAAACTAAAAAGTAAAAAATAAATATGGTTAAAAAATCAAAAAATATGCTTTTAAAGTACATCAAACTGAAAGATAAAAAATAATTTTTAAACAAATAATAAACGAAAAATACTAGAATTATTGTAAAAAGCACGGTTGCTTTGTGCCCTATTTTTGTATATCGAGCGCCCGCTTTTTACAATAATAGGTACTTGTATTTTTGTTTATGTTGTTTTAAGATTATTTTAAAAATTATATACCACTTTTTGATTTGATGTGCTTTAAAGGCGTGTTATTTAGTTATTTCCTTAATTATATTGATAAAAAAATTTAGCTCTTAAATTATTTAATAAAAATACAATTATTATAAATGTTAAATAAATCAACAAAACCATTAAAAAAAAGCTTAAAAGACCGTTAAAATGCACTATGCTAACGGTTACGTTATTTAATTAGTTATTTTATTTTTCAGTTCTAACAGTATTCCTTTTATGTGACTATGGGGTTATTCCTGGTGTCAAAAGGGGTTTCTTCTGCAACGACCCTATTTTTTTGCATAAATATAATGGAGACACAATTACTACAGTTATGCTGGGAATAGGAACTGTTCTTTGTTATTTATTTAGCTACTTTATTGTTGAATGCCTAAGACAAGAAAAATTTAGGAACATTTTTAGCTGGCCATCATTTTTTGAGTTATATTTTTATACAAAGCAATCACTCATTGGTGCAGTACTAGCATTGGGATTCTCAGAAATAGGTAACTTGTCCTTTATGTATTATACAGTGACCGCCGAAGAGTTGACACATATGGAAAAGAAATATTTTAAAAATTATTTAAAAAACATTTTGCTAATCACCTCTGCTTATCCAGTAACCTATAATTAAATACTGATACCATGGCTCGATATCTAAATAAGTTATTTGAAAAAGGTTTTAGAATTTAATTTTAGGTAGATGTGCAAAATTTAAAATAAAAATAAAAAAAAATATGAAAGAAAAATTTTTTCCAAAAAAAAATGGTCAATTTACGAATCTTCATTTTTTCTTTAAAATAGGTTTTCTAACTATAAAGTGACAAACTAAGTTGGTTTATTAGGATTTTTATATTTTCTTTAACATTTAAACGAGACAAATGAAAAAATTAATATACAGGGTGTTACAGAATGTTGTCAACAAAACCTGGGGGCGGGTTTAACATTAAAAATAGGAAAAAAGATCATATAAACAAGGGTCCGGAATTGCTTCGTTTTTGAGATACAGGGCGTTGAAATTTTTTAAAAATTTTTGATTTTTACTAACTTTTAAAAATCCTTTTTCAATTTTCTTTAAATTTGGTGTGTGTGTTTGCAATAGTAATGGGTATCTTTTGAATTAATTACATTTAAAATATTTATTCCATTGGCGTCCCCGGGGGTATCTTAGGTCATATTAATGAGAAAAATATGTCACGCCACTGCGTTTTATTAGGTTTCAGTTAGTTTTTAGATTGCGCAACTAAAAAACTAAAAGAAAATAATGTACAATGCTTAAATAATTTTATTAATTAATAATTCAAATAATAACTAAACGAAATACATAATTTAGAAAAAAATTCTACAAGCTAAATTTTATTTGTAACAAAACTAGTGTATTAAGTTTGAATTCAAATGAAATGCTCGAAATGGCTACCCTGAGCTTCGATACATGCTCTAATTCGCTTTCGCATATTTCTTCTCACTCTTGGAAATATTCGAGGTGTTTGGCGTATTGTTTCACAAGCATTGGTTACACGTTGCACTAATGTGGCCTCATTCGCTATGGGAGTGGAATACACCAGTTGCTTAAGGTGTCCCCAGAGGTAGAAGTCGCACGGATTTAAGTCCGGTGATCGGGGTGGCTAAGGAATAGGCCCACCTCGCCTAATCCATTTCCTTGGAACGTAAGGTTTAAATAATCTCTTACATTCCGACTGAAATGAGCAGGCGCGCCGTCGTGCATAAACCATAAATGACTGCGAACATTAAGAGGGACAGCTTCTGAAGGATGGAGCAGATTTTCCTGTAGAAAATGCGGGTATGCTTGTCCATCCAATCTATTGGGTAAAATAAAGGGACCAACCAGATAATTTTCAATTACACACACACGAAATAAATTGCCTATTTTCTGCGGTTCTCTGAACCACTGACAATACTTAGTCGGAGACTTCAGAGAGACCTTGAACCTTTGTAAAATGGTAAGGATATAGCTGGTACCTCGGAGTGTAGCCATACATTCACATGATTCGTAGCCCCAACTGATTTGCCAGACGCCCTGTACTGATAGCAGAGGATTTTGTTCCACCGCTTCTAAAACGTTTTCTTCATTTTCCACATTTCGTGCAATTTCTTGGCGCCCCGCAATCCACAAAATTGCCAGTGAGTTTTCCCGTTTCTCTCAAACGTATATGGACATTCGAAAAAGTATTTACACAAGGTAACTGACGGCCAGGAAATGCATCCTCATAGAGACGTCTTGCTTCGTGTGAATTCCCGTTTGCTTTTCCGTACATAAATGAATGTCGGCTAATTCTTCAAACGAATAATTCACCATATTATTTACTTATTTTAAAGGTAACTTATTAAAACTAATTAAAACACTTTGAAAGCAAATTACTAGCACTCTACAATATCCTCTTTTCGAAAGTTTGACATATGACAACCATTTACAGACGCCATCTAGATTATTAATTTTTATTTAAAATTCCTGAAAGAAGCCAATTTTAATGATTAATAAATTAATTTTTATCTCGAAACTGGTTGCGTTAAAACGAAAAAGTCCAAGAGGCACTTTCTAAGCAGAATTAATTTTCCTTTAGGGAGACGATAGTAGTTTTTGCAAAAATTTGAGGTGCGCCGTTTTTTGACTAAAATAAAATGCTTACCACCACGAACGCCACTGACGTGAGAACATTAACGAATAAATTTTGGACAGTTTGAAATTTGTTGTTTTATTTAAATTATGTATTTCGTTTAGTTATTATTTGAATTATTAATTAATAAAATTGCAAGCATTGTACATTACTTTTCTCGTTTTACTTAAGCCGCGTTCAGAGAATTATTTTTTTCCTTAAAAACGAAGCGAGACTCGAAAAAAGTAGAGAGACAAAAAGTTGTATTTTTAGTTGCGCAACCTAAAAACCAACTGAAACCTAATAAAACGCAGTGGCGTGACATATTTTTTCTCATTAATATGACCTAAGGATACCCTGGGGACGCCAATGGAAGTAAATATTTTAAATGTAATTAATTCAAAAGATACCCATTACTATTGCAAACACACACACCAAATTTAAAGAAAATTGAAAAAGGATTTTAAAAAGTTAGTAAAAATCAAAAATTTTTAAAAAATCTTCAACGCCCTGATATCTCAAAAACGAAGCAAATTCTGAACCTTGTTTATATGATCTTTTTCCTATTTTTAAATGTTAAACCCGCCCCCGGGCTTTGTTGACAACATTTCTGTAACACCCTATATGTATACAGGGTGTTATTTAATAAGTGTCCGATATTTCAGAGAGTGATTTTTCAAGTATTTTTAAGGTAAAAAGTTCCTATGAACGTGTGGTCTAAGATGCTTCGCTTTCAAGATACAGGGTGTCAAAGTTTTATTTTTATTTATGTTTTTTCTGCATAATTTCCTAAATAATGCCGATTTCCGAACGAAAATTGGTACCTGGGGGTTTTTTGACATGAGAAATTTGAATTTGTTCTTAATTTAGCTCTTACTTGTAGAGGGCGCTAGCCACATGTATATTCTCACTTTCAAAGGCTCATGACTTTTTGTACAACCCTGTATTTACATTTTTGTTAAAAGAAATGGATTCCTTAGTCATTTTTACGTAAAAAAGGTAACTCTTATTAGATGACGCTAGGAGCAACCGTTTTCGAAATATTTTAGTTTAAAATAATCGATGCATACGCTTAGTAATAAATATGCTAAGTAAAGACCGCGAAAATGACGGTTTTATCAAGTAGCCTAGTCAATGCATTTTGTTTGTGTTGTCATGTAAAATTCAGACATAATACAATTTTCGTACGTAACTTGACGTACAGTTAGAGAATCAGGTAAAAACATAAATAAAAATAAAACTTTGACACCCTGTATCTTGAAAGCGAAGCATCTTAGACCACACGTTCATAGGAACTTTTTACCTTAAAAATACTTGAAAAATCACTCTGAAATATCGGACACTTATTAAATAACACCCTTATATATATATTTAATCAGTATATTTTGGTGACCTAAAAATACAAAGTTACTAAGGTAATTTTCTTGGTTAGGTGAGTCTAAATCCAAAGAGTATACTATACATATATTTTGCAGATGTACACCTATTTTCTAAGAACTGTATTTTACAATTAAAATGTCGTAATCCATCGCAGAAAAACTATGGTAATTAAATATTATTAAACATTAACAGTTTTGTAAAGCGGTTCTCTTTTAATATTTGAATTAAAGTTGTGTCACGCACACAAATGATATTGCACATTTTATACCAAATATATTTGCAACATAAGTAGGCTTAAAACAAATAAAAACACAAAAATAAAATAATTTATCTTGGTTAGAGTTTAATATTTATTTATTTTTAAACATCACACTACAGAATTAATAATTCCAAATAGTACTTAAAAACAATAAATATAAAAGGTGATTCTTCTAAAATATTAAATTAATTATATCAAAGAAAAGAACAAGACAATAAAAGGACTACGCTATGCAATTACAATATATGTAGGTCTTAGAAAAACAGGTGTACACACACATGTAAAAGAAAATAGAAAAATTATGATAAATTAGATTGGTTTGACACTTTTAAGTTTTTAGTTAAAAAAAACTTATTTTAAAGCAAAAAATTAAGATTCGTAAATTGACGGTTTTGTTTTTTTTGTCTTGAAATTTTTGTTTCAAATTTTACACATCGGCCTAAAATTTAAAGACCATTTTTAAATAGCTTTTTTAGATTTTAAGCCATCAAACTTCACTTTTTGATATTTCAATTTAATTTTTATTAATTATCCTCCCAACCGACGCCCATGAGCCGGACGTCATTATTGAATTTTAGGTTACTCGAGGAGCGGTGATTGCCAAAAATAAGTTTTTAATGATTTTAAAAACGTTATTTTCCATATGTGTCCAACTCTTTGGCTATCACTGTATTACCAATACTTTTTTGTCATAAACAAAAATAAGTGCTGGGCTTTATTGCAAAGTCTACAATATTCTTTTCTATTTTTTAATACCACAGTAAGATAAATGTCCCAATTGTTGTACATATTTTTAGCTTTTAAGGCCATGACTACTAAAAATATAGTTTTGCAGTTTACGCTTCAAAACTGCCCACCTTTAGTATTTTCTTTTAGCACAGGGTGGCCCGCTTTTCTACGACCTTGCGAGGGTATAGCTAAAACGAGATATACCAAATTTGATTGCAAAATCTCGATTTTGATTTAATAAACAAATTTATTGGTAAAAGTAAATCACGGCTAACTTGATTGGTTTTGGAGATACAGAGTGTTTTTTCAATTTTTGTCAATTCAGCAGGCACTTGTTACTCACTTGATATTAAAGATAATGATTGTTTCCATTGAGTTTTATTTAAAAGTTATAACACAAAGTTGGGTTTTTATGAAACACCCTGTATATTTTATTATCACTTAAAAAGTTTCCTTAAAAGCTACAGATAATACAACTTTTCATATATATTCATTTCTTAATAGTTTCGGAAATTAAGCTATCATCAGGTTTTTTGAAATTGAAACACCCTGTGTATTATATTACCGTTTCAAAGATATATTAAAGAGATTTAACAAAATACCACATTTGATATGTTTATCTCTTATAGTTTTGGAAATATGACCATCTAAATCTAAAAAATAATAGTTATACGCAACTAAGATTTGGAAGCTTGGATTTTTAAAACTGTTAAAAAAGTAGTAAATACCCAAAGATTTAATTTTTTTTTTTAATGTTTATACAAAATAAAGGGTGTTTTATTTTTAAATTTTTTTATTATCGAACTCCTGACGATGGCTATATTTCCGAAACTATGACAAATTAAATATATTAAATGTGGTATTTTTGCGGCTTTTAAGGACACCCGTCTTTTGGTACCTAATAAAATATACAGGGTGTTTTATTGAAAGAACAACTTTGTGTGTTAAAATAAAAACAATGAAAAACATATAGGTAAGCCACTGAATTTTCCAAAAATTTCCGAATACTTCCTATTTACTTTTTTCTATCTCTAATATCAAGCAAGTTACAAGTGCTGGCCAAATTTACAAAATTTGAAAAACACTCTGTATCTTCAAAACGAATCCAGTTACCCATGATTTACTTGTATCACTGAATTTGTCTTAAAAATTAAAATTGAGATAGTGCAATCAGATATGTTATATCTGGCACGGTAAAGGTGAGTTCCTGTACACTACATTAAATGTTAAAAATGCATTTTTACTTTGACTTGTTTCAGAGCCTACGATTTTTTTTTTAGTGCCTACTAAAATTTATTTTAATAGAAATCTATGCAATGAAATAGAAAAGGTCCCACTAATCAAAAGATCAGTTTTAGTTTCTAGAGCCAGTAATGAAATTAACATCATGTTAGTGACACTTTTAAACCTATTTAGGAATATATATATATAGGAAGCGGCGCTTTAACCCAACCTGTCAATGTCAAATGTTTTAGTTGTCCGACTGGTAAAACGCGTCATTTTTAGTCGGACAAGTTTACTACAATGTTTTACATTCAATTTTTAAAAATTGTGCCAAAAATCGTAATTGTTACAGTTACAAAACCATAAGACCCATGGACATCGGATTGGGCGTGTTTCATAACTGTAACCCTTACGACTTTCGGCACAATGTTCAAAAATTGCATGTAAAACATTGTGGTAAACTTGTCCGACAAAAAAGTGATGCGTTTGCCCTGTCCGACACCCAAAACATTTGACATTGACAGACTGGGTTAAAGCGCTGCTTCCATATATGGCGGTATGAATATTTGTGGTAGACTTATCAAAAGCAACCCCCCTAAAGGGGTTTTAAAAGTTATTATTATGAAGTCAATTTCATTACTGGCGCGGGTTCTATTTACATATATATATATACATACATATTATGTAGGTTCATAGTTATAAAGATAAAATTGTCACATAATCTCAAAGAACACCATAATATAGTATGTCAAAATGTAGAAAAAGTTTATAGTTCTTATAATTATATTTCAGCAAAAACAGTAGTAGGAGAACATAGACCACACTTTTTTGACACATGTATGCCAGATACCAACTTTAATTGTACAAATGGAACGTATATCCATACATATTCTTGTACAAACCAAAATGTTTCATATGGGGATCAAATAGATTCTTCTAGATCGTTTCCCAGTGGGCATTCAACTTTGTCTTGGTTTATTGCCATGTATTCAGCTGTAAGTGTATAGAATATATTTTATTATATTTATTTTTTTAGTTATAAACACAATTTAGCGTAATACTACTAGGAAAAAAAAGCAGTTTAAAAAAATTATTACGTATCCCTATCCGTATCGTAATGCGCTTGCGCAGAAGCGATACGTTAGTTCCAATCCGTTACGTTACACTTATTAATACGGCACACATATCCATATCGCGATCGGTAACGTATCCCGGCTTTGGTACGTCAAAATTAGAAAAGAAGAAGATTCATAACCATAAAATTTGATTGATTACTTGATAAGTGAGTTAAAAGCTAAAAGTTAAAAACATTGGATCCAATATTACATCCATCGTTAAATTAAACACGTAATAAAAGAGCAATTGAACCACAGTAAAATTACGAAAAAAACCGTTGGAAAAAACTCTTAAGCGTCTGTTTGACACCTGTTAGGTTAGGATACAAACCCTGAACAAAATTGATTTGGGTTTTTTTAAATTACGTTATGTAAGTATGCTTTAAAGCCGTGCTGTTAACCTTTTTGATCGTCGAGTATTGTCTCTCGTTGCGTATACGGATAGGTATAAGTGTGCATATTTTTGATGGTGTTGCTTTTTCCCTCTACTGAATACAGTGTATGTGGTTTAAAGAAAGTAACGTAATAGTGAAATATCTAATAACTATAGTAACCGGATTATATGCAACATAAAAAGCTGGATGTATGCATGAAAACTGGATATGCAACATTAAATATTAAGAAAAAGAAATAACCCAAGTTCAAATTTTTTTATTTCAAAATCAGCATTTTTATTTACTCCTGCTATGTGAACAGTTGTTTATGTAAAACTTTTTAGCGCACGAAGTATTTTTATTACAAACTCGAATATAGAAAATATTTGGTTACACGCCAAGTCAGATTAAAAAACCAAAAAGTCTAAAAAAAATCAAATAGGTAACTAAAAACTAAGAATCGACGTTTTGGTGGCAAGTCTGCCACCGTTGTCAAGATAAAATTAAATAAAAATAAAAATTTAAACAATTAAGTATTATTTAGGTTTTAAAATTTAAAAACTTTAGCTTTATTTTTAAGGATATTCTGAAAGTCACTTGACATTAAATCTATGGTGGGTGAGCAAACAAGTATAGGTCAACATTTACTAATAATGAGTATAAGGTAATTTTGTCCACACTTTAAGTTCCTGCATCCATTGGTCCAAACAGGATATGTCATAAAACCGTTTTAAACACCCTAAACCTGCAATTCTAGTAAATAGTACACAAATTTATTATTAAATTATCAGCATTAAATGTGTTCAAACGTAATGTTTCTCGGTTTCTCAATTTTTGACTTATACTCGTTTGCCCACCCACCATAGAAATGTCAAAAATATGTTTGTCATTTGTAAAAGGTCTAGGAAATTCTGTTATCCACGAAAACACGCTTTTTTTCGGAAAGCATTGTCTACTATAAAGTCTCGGTCAAAGAGCGCATACGCCAATAATGATAACAATAATACCAATGACATGAGTAATAGGTGGGAGGAGTACTACAATGGCGCGCACGACGATCTTTTGTTCCCACTAGGTCATTTTTTTATCCTAAATTAAACTTTGTTTTTATTTCTAGTACTCTTAAATACCGGGTGCCCACGAGATAACTTTCCGGCTGCCATTTTTTATTTCTTTATTGATACTGACGAAACTTTTGATGCAATTCATCATAGTTACCGTGAAAACAGAAACTAAATAAAATATATTGTAAAAACAATTGCTTGTGTTCCGTTAAAAGTTTAAAAAATAAAGACAATATATATATGTGTTTATATATCTTCTACGATGTTACAATAATTTTAAGTTAAATTTGGTATTCGATTTTTTTTTAATGCTAAAACCAAATTTAACCTAAAAAGATCCTAGGACTAGGATGGCGAACCAATGGCACGCGTGCCACAAATTGCACGCGATGATTTTTTTCTGTGAAATAGTATACAGCGGCCGGATTCATGGGACGCCTAGGACATCATTTTAAAGTTGTAAGTTAAGGACCATTTTCTTGCTCTTTAAAACTTTTACCGACTTAAAAGTATGTCGTGGCTGAGAAAGAAAAAAGTTAAATGCAGAAGTTTAGTGAAAAGTATATTTTTTTAGTATTTGTATTGTATTTCTTATGGTTTTTCCAAAATTATAGTATTTAATTTTATATGGGACACCCTGTACATAAACACAAAATATGCATGTGCAATATTTATGGTTACTGTCCAGTTTGGTACACCCTGTAACAATTTTGCCATGCTTAAATTTGCCGCGTCTTGAGGGTGGCGCCCAGGACAGACACCCCTGCTTGACTCCCACCTAGATCCAGGGCTGAACAAAGCTGCGCTCAAAAAACATTACAAATATTTTTTCTTATTTAGAATAACAAAAAGTGAGGTTAATTGGCATGAAAGAAATCTTTTAATAAATAATAGTTTAAAAAAACTAAAAAACACGCTTTTATATGCAACCGAACTAAAAATTAGAAAATAATTTTTCATTACAAAGAGTTTGTCACTTCAGAGTAAAAAGCGTGGGGTGCATTTTACTATTTTTCATAACTTTTCCCTCATAGATATTTGCAAATAGAATAATTATAACATTTAATATATTAAGCACCCTACGCTTTTATTCTGAAGTAACAAACTCTTTGTAATGAAAAATTATTTTCTAATTTTTAGTTCGGTTGCATATAAAAGCGTGTTTTTGAGTTTTTAAACTATTATTTATTTTTCATTTTTAGTTCGATATATCAATTAGTTTTTTAAAAATAAATGCTCCAGTTTATTCACTAAAAAAATTCCTTCGCCATTTTGTCAAGATACACAGAGGATCTGTAAAGGAATTTATTTATCCTGGCGGTTCTAATCAGGATAACGGGATACTGTTTTTAAATTATTGCATTGTCATCGGTCCTTGATACGTGTGCAAAGTTTCAAAGAAATTGAATCGCTGGAAGTTGGTAAAAATTAGGCTCAAAGATTCCGTTACATAGATAGATAGATAGATAGATAGATAGATAGATAGATAGATAGATAGATATGGTTACAACCCAAGCTAATAAAAGCGTGTTAAAAATCCTTTTTTCCTGCAAATTTATTTTTAATTTGTTGCGCTCTAGTATTGCAATTATCTTATTAGATAAGAAGTTCTGTGTTATTCAAAAGCTGTTAAATATCTATTGTTTTAGTATATAATCCACAGTAGACTACCAGTCTACAGATCAGGAACAATTTTAAAAATCACAATGCTATTATTTACACAAGCATTTGGAATCACATGTTCTTTAACGCGAATAACGGACAGAAGGCATCACTGGTGGGACGTGTTAGCTGGGACAGTAATAGGAGTAGTAGCAGCGGCTTATGCGATCCGTACTACAGAAAAACATATTAGGATAATAAAGGAACAAACATCATCGGATTCCAATACAGAAGCTGAAGAAGAGTTTGCCGTCTAACAGCAACATGTAAAATTATATTAGTTTTACCAGGTTAAACCCCAAAAATGGTTAAAATTCAAAATAAAGATTATTTTTTTATAAAAACCAAAAATTGAAAAAAATAATGCCAAAACTTTTAGTGCCAAAATGTCGTTTTATCTGCCAGTTAGTTTCTAGGCCAGTTATGAAATAAACTTCATGATAAGAACACTTTTAAAACCTTTTAGAGGGTTACTTTTGACTACTCTACCACGAATATTCATACCGCCATATAAGGATTACAGTCATGGAACCATAAGGCTTTAACACATCTTTCGTGTATCTTACTAGGCGAGTTTTGTGACTGTTACCCTTACGATTTTTGGCACAATACATTTTAAATTGTATGTAAAACATTGTAATAAACTTGTCCGACAAAAAAGTGACGCATTGCCCAGTCCGATCACCCGAAATATTTGACATTAACAGGCTGGGTTAAGGAGCCGCTTTCATACATGGTGGCATGAATATTCGTGGTAGACTCTTTAAAAGGAACCCCGCTAAAAGGTTTTTGAAGGGTTCTTATCATAAAGGCTATTTTATGACTGGCCCAGGGATAAGCAGAGCATATTCTATTCAAAACTGTTCAAAATACCAAATAATTATAAAAACAACAAAAGAAAAAATTAAGATGATTAATATAATAAACATATTATTTTGTGAATGTACAAGGTTCTGTTAAATGTGTCTTTAGGTTACAAAAAACACAAAGTGTCTATTTAATTATGAAATATTTTAAAAATTTTCTAAGCTATCATCATTTGTAAACTAATTTGTAAACCTCTTTATTTACACAATAACAGACAAATAATTTTTAGAATGTAACAAATGCAAAAAACCACAATAAAAGTTTAAATATTTTTCTTTAAAGTTTGTACTATTCTATTATCCCTAACATTACGCCTCTCCGACATTGTGCAATATATCATTAATTTTCAGAACGAAAATGTGTTTTATTAGTAAACGGCTTACCCCCTAGGTAAAAACTATTTTTATTTATACCAATTTAAAAAATGTTACAAATAGTATTTGCAAAAAAAAACATGTTTTCGTTGGTCAAAAAATACATTTTATAGGCAAGTGAAAAATATTTATTTGTACACATGTATAATATGTAAAAGTAACATTTATTCCTATGAACCAAACATAAATTATTACATAAAATACTTAAAAAAAGAGTCGACATTAAAAAAACATACAACACCTTAATATTATATTTTTAAAGACAGTACAAAATTTTTTGCTGTAAAAAGCGTAGACAGTTTTTTACTTTAATGGGTAAGTATATAAAGTCTTTTTTTTGGTCAATCGTTCAATTTTATTTTCTTAAATGATTTCAGAGTCAAACCTCACAAAAACTTGATCTGATTCGTTGAAATACACCTGGATTTTTGGCTCTTCTGACAAGATGTGGGATAACTCATATAAATGCAAGTTTTCTGACCAAATCTGCTCTACCTATTTTATTACAATCCATGTACCATTTTTGTACGTGCTTCATCATATTTGTGATCACCATAATTCTTTCCCATTATTATTTTTCTGTTTTAACAATTTAACAAGAGTAGCACCAAACCTTGTGATTGAGCGAGAGCCTTTCATATCAAGAACTTGTTAACTAAAATTTAGGCATTTATTTTAAAAATTATTTACTTATTGTCTTAAGTATGTAGACAAGGATATTTTGTTTTAATAAACAGTTAAAATTATAATGTAAAAATTAATTTAAAAGTCTGGAAAACTAAAGTATTTTTAGAAAACTGCCTTACCACAAACTTCAAAATATTTATTTATATTTGACATTAATTAAACTTTTTAAAAGCTCGATGTTTAATTATCAATAAAGCGTATAAAAACTAATGGCAAGGCAAAAATAAGTAATATATGTTATAAATACCCTAAAGCAAACTATCCTAAATCTTTTCACCCTTGTATGTTATGCAGCAGATGTAGTTGTATGGAGAATGCATAGAAAATATGCGATAACTTCAAGGTCTCCAATGGAGATTAAAAAGTAAAATGTTGATTAGGTAAATATTTTCTTTGATTATTTAATTGATATTTTTCTTTTTACCGAGAAAACATTTTGAAGTAAAAATGTTCAGATATTTTTTTTGTTTTAGGTTTTTTTGGTTTGTGTAATTTTGTTCTTTATTATATAAGAATTTTGAAATACTGTTGTTGTTTTGATAAATAATTTTTAGTACAATCACCAATTCTTACATTTTTTTGCACTGATAGGTATTAAATTACTTAAGTGTGACCTTGGGTGTAACACGTATTTTTAAAATTGGTATTGGAATTACTTTAAAAATATATTTTTTATTAGGGTACTATATACCCCACCATTATAGTTTGTCCAACGTACCATTTTTCGGGTGGCAATAGGTACGTATTTTTTAGAGAAACGTCAATCAGTAAATTTGGTTTTTCAGATTTAAGTTGGCTGCCCTAAAGTTCAGGACCATACTGAAGGAAATTTTGAAAATTTTAATATCTTCAATAAATGCTTAGATTTCAGTAACTAAATTAAGCTGTATTTTTTTTTGCTATGCATATATTTATATAAACTTGTTTAATTAAACCATTTTATTAAAAAACAGACAGGTTGAAGTTAAAGCATCTAAATCAGTTTCAATCATATTTTTATATTATTAATGACATCAGAATAGGGCTAAAAAGTGTAGATTAATAGTTATTTAGGTACTTTTTTACTTATCGAGCATATATCATCGATTTTATTTAAAATTTGTATAGGGTTTTTTATGGCGCTGATCACAAAATATATTACAGTTTTTAATATATTTAAATATCTTACGTTAAAGTTATGGATGATTCTTCTATATTTCCCATTTTTATGCAATTTTACTATTTTTTTTTTAAATAAGTGTGGATATATTTACATTTAATTCATCTGACATAACTTCTTTTATTGGCTCCTATATTTAATTATAAAATAAATAAAACCAAGCAGTTATAATCATGTATTTATTTTAGAGTACCATTACACAAAAGGAGGCTTATATGCTATAAAATAAATTTATCGAAATCGCCTTCTTGAAGGTTATACAGATTTAGCTAAATGAAATAACACAGAGGCAATGTGAGGAAGAGACAGTCTAACGTAAATACCAACATGTAAACATTTCGGGTTGAATGACTAATAGTACATCCATACTTTTAACTATTGCTTATACAGTATACCTACGTTTTAAGCCTTAGATATCACCATGCATATGCACGTGAAAATGTAGGTTCAGAAATAACAGTGGTGCATTTTTGTTATTTTTTATAATAAAAGAAAACGAGTAAAATTCATACACCGTAAACTTTTTAGATATAAAAAGCCAATATTTAAAGGGCACGGGCTTTTTATTTTTATATTAAATGTGTTTCCTTAAGTAGTCGGAGATACTTAGTTTATTAATAGGGGACTTCAAGATATAAAAGTTTGGTGAATAACAAACAACCTATGCATCTGCACGCGCCTGCTACCAGGGAACCTAGGCAGTCTTAGGATGGAGGATCAGAGAAAGTGGGAGGTCTGGTGCTTTCGCAGCGAGATTATAACTTCATGCTTATAGGTCCTAGTTGGTGTTTCGTTGGTATTAACTAGTGAGAACTAAAGAGAAAACATATATACTAGGTTATATATACCTTCGAGGCATCACTGTTTAGAGATAAGATTTGAATTCCCAAACTGGAGGTACAGTAAACACTGGAATCCATACCCTAAAAACAGATGTAAAAAAATATATGTATATTCTGGGTTTTAATAACAATAAAAACAAGTCCCAATACTTACCCGAAATAAAACAAATTATGAACTATAAAAATGTCGATAAAAGTCCAACTAAAAATCACAAAACCCGAAAGAAAATTGAAAGTCCATTACTGGATGACAACTATCAATCAGTGACTTTGGTTTTGTTAAGAAAAGTCAGTTCTGTCAATTTTTGGTAATTTCAGGTTAGCCACCCGAAAAATGGTACGTTGGACAAACTATACCATATTTGATATTTTTTTGCACCTTACCAACGCAGGGTTAATTAAGTTTGTATTATTTGTTTCCCCAACCGCCGCCTATAAGCCGGATGTAATTATTTATTTAAAGGTAATCGGAAAAGTCCGGGTAATTGCCAAAAACGTGTTTTAATAATTTTTAAGAATTTTTTCTCATGTGTCTTTGGTGATTACTGTGTATGTGTAATACACTATAAATCAACTAATTATTGCTGTAAGATAAGTCAGTAAATACCGGGTGTTATTTTCTAGTAACTTCCGGTTTAACCGGAAATGACTTCAGTTTTGAATTTTTAAATAGAACACCCTGTAAAATTTATTATTTTTGCATCCTGAGACAACTTTAAGTCAAAATGTAACAATTTAGATAATGTTTTATCTACAGTTACAAAGTTTTAGTAACAAATTGAAAAGATAGGATTTAAACAATTGGAGCAAACTGACATTTTCGTATTTAACCATTATTTCTCCGTTGTACTTTAAATACAACGATTTTTTAAATGACAACCCATTTTTTTTAAATATAACGATACAAATTTCCTTGCGATCGGATTAAAAATAAAGTCATAAATAAAAACTCCTACAAATGGCTCTTAATTAACCAAGTGGGCGTAAAAACTTTTAAAAAATTTAAACTGCTATTCAAGATCGTCGTAGAACTCCAAAAATGTTAAAATACACAGGGTATTCCATTTTAAAATCTAAAATTTGAGTCATTTCCGGTTAAATCGGAAGTAACCAAAAAATTATAGATATGCGAAAACTCTCCTCTTTTCACAACATTTACTTAGTCCTTTTTTGATATGTCTAATAGTCCAGAAGTTATGACTTGTTTAATAGATTTGACGACATCCATATGTTTAAAAAAACTGAATATTATATCTATTAATTAGAATCTTTTCTATTAAAAGGTAATTTTTAACATTTTGACTTTCTGTACATAGTGGAGTTATTTAAATCAAGTTCCCAATCTCTTTATATTACAGTTAGATAATTTTTTCTTTGACTTATATATTTTATCTACATCTTTATCCATAAAATAAATTGTTATCCATAATTAATTTGTTTTTATGTCTCTAAAATGTAAAATTTATACAGAATTCTGTCGCGCCAGCATTTCTCGGGGAATTCTTGGGATTTATTTTATGTTATGTAATTATGAATGTACACTAGCTATACTACTTAAAATTCTGCAGCACGTTTTTGTTTCTCACCATGAATCTATGCTTTTAATTTAATCCGTTGTAATATTTTAAATTTTAAAAATTTTATATTAAATAAGAGTTTAAGTTTTTTAAACAAGTTGAAAAATAATTATAGGTAATCTTAATTAATAATTAAAAAAAAAAGATAACAAATTGCTAATTGATTTAAAAGCTCAATTTTACTATAAGTAAAAAACTTTTACAAATATTCTACAGCATAGTATAGCTACACTTAATTTAGAAAATTGTATAATAATATAAACCTTTTTATTACCCTGATATATTTTAATTTTTGAAAGTATGATATGCATCTTTTTATGTCTCCAGAGATAGCCTTCAGCGTGAACGTTTTTAATTCGCACTATAAATCGATGCTTTTAAATTTATTTTTTAACATATGTTTTATTTTAAATTATTTTATAATAAATTAAAGCCTAAATGTATCAAGGCAAGTGTAAAAATAACATGGTAATCTTAATTAAAATTGTTTAAAATAAGGTAACAGGTTGTATAAAATTCAATAATACTAAAAAAAAACTTTGACAACAATTTTCTTGTTAAATTGTATGTTACTAAAAATCGTTTTATTAACCCAACTCTTACTTCATCAAAGTTGTCCCAAACACTAAAACATGCACTCTTTGCATTTTACAGTACCTTTTAAGTAACGTAGTACTGCCCCAAAGACGTTTTTATAAAATAAGTACTACCTTAAAATATCTGATCAGCCAAAGATCAAACCTGGGTCTTTTGGGTTAAAGATCAAATGCTCTGTTCAGTGCGTTATCGGGGAACTTTGTAATAATTTCCATTAAAAATATATTCTTATTAAATTTAAGCTGGACTTTATTTAGATAAGTTGAAAAATATTATAATACAATTTTATTTAATATTGTTTAGAGTGAGGTAATACATAGAATAAAGCTGAATATTTCTATAACTATTGAAAAAATCAAATATTTTTCAAAATAGCGACATTTATCTAATAGATAAAAATAAAAAAACCAAAACCTTGGTTTTTGAATATTTCACATAAATTTTGAGGTCATGTAAAGAAAGTTTAAATACAAAGTTGTATATCTTTTTATAGCCTACCACTCTGCCATATAACTTTTTTCATAGGAGTTGTAGTTTTGCGGGAAATCAAGAAAAACCATATTTCACACTTAAAATCCCCTCTCTCTCCCTTCCCGACCTCAAATCGCCACTATTTTATTTTACCTTTTTCAGTGAGTTTCATCTTACTATAATTTTTTACATTTTTAAAGAGTTGAGCACCGGTCTATACTTATTTAATATTTAACAAAGACATTAGGCTTTTTATACACACAAAAAAGTAGACATATTAAAAATCCTAAACAAATACCTACCCAATACGAACCCTTTATACGATGTTTGATGTCTAACTAGCGGCTAATTTTTTTGTTTAAATTCTCTTTAATGTAAAATGTGATATTGAGTTCAATGCATTTTACTAGAGTAAAAACATTTTGCGGGTAAAAACGACTTTTCGTAAATTATTAGTTTACAAATTATTATTTTTTATACCTATTTCATTTAAAATTAAATATTGTTACAGACTTTCAAAAATGTGTTAAGGTTGGAGAGTTTTAGAGAGTTAGAATCATTTAATTTGGTTTGTTAATTTATTTAAATAATTTACCCTAATTTTTCCAAGTTCTTTTATCACTTTCGAAGGTTTCCGAAAACGCCCGAATTATCCATTGAGAACTTTTATCCATCCTATACTATGGAATTTTCGCGATATTTCTCCAAAATTCTAGATAATTCTACACTCTTCCACCATACTATAAAAGGGCAATGAAAAAGCTTGGAGCAGTAGTATAGATTCTACTTTTGTGCTGTAAACAGCTGTAAACTTCGAGACATTGACAACTAAAGATGTTGTATTTGTAACCATAGTTACGTTTCATTGTTAATAAAGGTATAAAAAAACAAAGGTACGTGTTTTTATACGAGGTGATTCGGCACAATATATTAATTTAAACCTGATGACATTAGCAAGTTTATGTGGTTGGTAAGGTAGTAGATAGTTCAATTGAAAACGGTTATAGAGTGATACCATCCGAAACGGCGTGTGAATCAGTTAACAAATAAAGACAGTGGACGTTCAAGAAAGTAGTTTTTTTAATATTAAATACTTATTTTTAACCATTTTCCTAAATCTAGTTTATTTAAATAAGTCCATAAACCCAACATTACCATTACTTTATGGATTATTATATGCACATACGGTGTTTTTTCGTTGGGTGGTAGTATATGCTCTAAAAATATATTAACGAACTCTGAGTTTATTAAAACATAAATATATTATTTATCAAGACAACCTAACAGGATGAATAGAAAAAAATAATTTGTGAACTACTTTTTACTAGCGGTGAAATTATGTTTTAAACGAATTTTACATTTAAATAAATTGTTTACTTAAGAATCCTTAATCAATTATCTTTAAAGTTTATTTTTCCAGTTGGTTTTTCAGCTAATGCCAAAGGGTCGATTCAAAGATAAAGCAGATGTTTCATTAGTTGAGCAAACTTGGGGAATTGTCCGAGAAGATTAAGTAAAACAATTTCTTTTAGAATTAAGACAAATTAAAAATATTAATTACAAAAACTGAACGCTAAACTAATTTGTACTAGTACTAATACTAATGCTATGCAAAGAGACGGTGTGTCGTATGTATCAATTTACTCCACTACATTAATTAATATATTTTTTTTTTATAAATTATAGGTTTAATCCAATAAATGTCATAAAATAATATACTTAAATCATATGTGTGATACAAAGGAAAAAAATTTGCTGTAGATCTCTTGTGACGAGTATAAACCATTATATAATTAAAAAATAGAAAATTTGATTTATTCATATGGATTTGACATCTAGTAATATGGTTTTTGAATAAGAAGTGATGACACTCTAAGGTGGCCTAATAGCCCCGACTCAAATCAGCTGGATATATGTTTGTAGAGGTACTTGATAAATAAAATTTGAGTTTGTTTACAGAAAATAAAATGTAAATGAAAAAAAAATAAGTTACTATTAAAAACATATTTGATTTTCAACAAGCTCAATCGGGGTTAGTTAAGAAATAATAATTTTTAAGTGCAGAGAAAATGGTTAAAGTTTTTTTAGTTCAAAATAAATTATGTTTTAAAGAATATGCTGATTTTTACTACTATCAACTCTAAGATTAATTTTTTTTTAGATTTTTCTAGTTTATAATAATTTATGTTTTTTATAAATATGCTGATTTTCACTACTATCAACTGAATCTTTATTTAAGAAACCTAAAATATTGTGAACACTTTGTTTAGGAAGACATATAAAACTTAATAATTTAGTGATTTATTTAATTATTCGGTTTTAAAACAAGAAAATCTTAAATAAAACAAATGATATAAAATAATTTTATGGTTTTAAACCTTAAATCTGCAAGGTCAATAAAGAGAAACAATTTCTGGGTCAAACACACAGAGTCAATAGTGTTTAAACAATCAAAACAAACGATTTTAAATAGGTATATATAAACAAATTGACCCAAGAGAATATGAGTTAAAAAAGGAAACGATTAGAAGTTTTAAGTGACAATAAATAAAAAAGTTAAAGTTTTGGTCAAGTCGTTACGGGCCACTTTAAGCGCGGAGTATACCCGTACTTAAGTTAGTTTATTAAGCAATGCTGAAACAGGGTCTATAGAGCGCCAGCTTCATGTTCCCGAGGAAATAGTTTCATATCGTATTAGTCCCGTTAATAATTAGTGACATAAAGTACACCCTGTTCAAAAATATACGTCACAATATGTTTAAAACGACTGAACAAAGTGCCAGTAAACCATATATGTTTAACAAAAAGATGAACATACCATTTATTATAAATGAAAATATATGTTTCATTAAAAAAAAATATATCTATTATCATAAAGGAGGTTTTTTTTCCATTCCTGTAGTTATCGTTCAAAATGGAAGTCAAAATATAAATGAAAACCCTGTACAAGTGCTGGACTGTTTCCAGTGAGATATATAGTTGTTGTCTTGCAAGGTACTGGTACAAGTAACTAAACCAGACAACACATATGATAAAAAAGTGTTTTTTTCAGTTACTATAAACTTTCTTACAAAAAAAAATGAAAAGTAAATTTATTTATATAATACATGATATCCAAACCCCAACTTCACAATGTCAAGTCTAAACGATACTTATGAGGACGGTTATGACAAAAAGTAATATCCTTTAGCGCGTTTATCCAGGATAAGTTCAAGGAAAAGCGTCGCGCGCCAAATTAGAAATTCCAGTGTCAGGCCGGAACATAATCCAGTAAAATGGATAACAAAGACGCCGCTGCATACGAATTTGATGTAGTCGATCCGCCAGTGCCACACAATAATGAATTTGTTGGCTCGGTCTCGACCACCGCATCGGGGTCCATTAAAGATATAGCCAATTGGACTTGATGCTTTTTCCAAAGTCCTATGATACATATTGTCTTATTGCTTTTTGATTTGCATATTCTATTTTGTTTTATTTTTATTTTTACCTTTTGCATTATTTCTATTTGCTGAGTTATAAAGTACAGGGTGTTTTATTTTTGATGGTTTAACGAGGTATCTCGAAAGCCGTAAGGAATATCAAAATTCTAATATAGAACTCTCGATCTTTTTCTATATTTTTTTTGCGAAAAAAACCGTAATGAAAGCAATTCATGGTTATTGTGATCCATCTCGGAGCAACAGGCTGATTCCAGATTTTGTCTATTTTTACAACTTTCTTTTTTTCATTTGCTATTAAACCGCCCAACATAGAAAAGTAGGTGCGGGTCATAATGTGTCAATAATTAATTAATTACCGCCATCGCCACTTTTTTTTATTTCATGTTAAATACGCAAATTTTTTAGATTACAACTTACTGAAAAGATTCAACTAATAGTATAAACAATTAAGTCGGTTAATAAATACACATACGAGTCTTAAAAATTTCAGGTTGTCTCCAATAAGACCACGGCGGAAGTACACTCTTTTAAATAAAAAATAATTTTATAAGCTTTTATTTAAATTGGTGTTATGAAATCTTGCAACTCAATTTTGAGACATTTATCCCCAATCGATTGAGATACAATTTTGTGTACACGTTTGTATGACAATGCATGATAAGCTGTGTGACGTTATTCTAAATCCAACATGGCGTTACACCCAAGATGGCGGTCAAGTTATTGTTATTTCACTACTACAATATGGGTATTAAACAAAAGGGCTTGCTGAAAGTAACTCGAAAAATAAGGCGACGTCATTCTAAATCCAATATGGCGCACTTCTTAAAATAGCGGACTAGTTATTTTTAATATACTCCTACAATATGAATATCAAATAAAGGGCTTGTTGAGAGTAAGTCGCAAAAAAACAGTGACGTCACTTTAAATTAAATATGGCGGACTTCTATAGATAGCGAATTATTTTAGTTTTAATGTACTTCTACAATATGGGCATCAAATGTAAGGGCCTCCTGAAAGTAAATTAAAAAATAAAGTAACGTCACTCTAAATCCAACATAACGAAACACTTAAGATGACAGACTAGTTATTTTTAATGCATCTCTACAATATGGGTACCAAATAAAAGAGCTTGCTGGGAGTAACTGGAAAAATTAAGTAACACCATTTTAAACGCTTCATGGCCAAACACCCAAGATGGCGAACTAGGTATTTCTAATGTACTTCTACAATATGGGTACCAAATGAATGGGCTTGCTAAGAGTAACTCGAGAAAAAAACACTAAATCTAATATGGCAGACTGAAGTTTTTTTATGCTTTCCTACAATATGGTCAAACGCCTTGCAACATAGATGTGTTGAATGAGATAAACAGACTAAGAAATATGTCCAGAGATAAATAAAAAGCAAAAATAATTTTAATGTAAAAAGCATTTAAACAAGCTCTTATTAAAATTCACTAAAAAGAATAAAATATTTTTTTTAATCTGTTCCTATTAACATTTAACTTCATTGCAAAATTTAAATGATTTATACGCTTGTCGTAAGATTTACCTGTATAGATAAACAGATAAATTAGATAAATGGATTTCGTTTTTTAAATTTCAAACTAATTGTATAAAAATATGAGTACTTAAATTTCGCGACAAGCTTTTAAATTATTTGAATTATGTAATGAGGTTAAATGTTGATAGTAAAAGATTTAAGCAAAAAGTTTATTTTATTTCTTTTGGTGAATTTTGATAAAAGCTTGTTTTAAAGAGTTGTATTATTTAAAATCAGTCCACAGTTGACCAAGTAATCGGAGAATATAGGTTTTATCAGATCCTGACTGAATCTGGAAATATCAAAGGGGTAAAATTTTCATTAATTTTCACTAAAGACTTTTATTACTATACACGTTCGAAAAGTAGTATCGAACAAAAACTTAATCTATATAGTTATACCCGTTATCAACTATGTTTAACTTGTACTTGCTTTTCATTCAAGAAAAAAGTATTATTCACAAACAATGTTTTTACAGTAAAAGCCATATAATATTGTATTTTTCTTATGGTTGCGAAATGAGACTGGTTGTGGCTTAAATAAATAAACTTAATTTTTAGTTAAGTATTTACAAAAACATTTTTTCTTAATTTTTAATTACAAAACTTTATTCTAAACCTAAAACTTAGAGGAATTTAGAACTATCTCTCCTCCACTAGGTCGATACCAACCCCTTGCGCACGACAGCCAAACTGGACCCCAGTTGGCAGTATTCTCCTGGTGGAACGACAGCATGACTGTTTCATTCATAGTCCAAAGTCCAGCCGGTGCACGATGAGAAAAGAATAACAATAAAATTTTATGAAAGAGATGTAGCAGAAATTTTTTGGTTCAAGTAAATTATGACACAATATACGCATAAGGTAGGATTTTATTTCATGATTTTTAGAACACAACACTTTGGTTTTTAGTTACATGTGTAAGTTTTCTGATTAAAGATTTTTTATTAATAAAAGGTATTAATAAATACATTCCTGCGAGGTTGGCAAACCATAACCTGCGATGATATAGTGTAATTAAAAATTTTATAAAAAAAAGTTGACATAAATACCGTAACATTTTTTTATTAAATTTGTATACATTAAAAGTTTATAGTATAAAGATTTTGTAGATAATGCAACAACAGGGTTGGCTCCCTTTTTTGCACATAATACCTGCCACACAGGTGTAAACAGCTAACTTAAAATATGTATTTACCGTTTAATTTAAAAAAATCAATCACGTAAATAAAGATTTTTTAATACGAATTCAATGGTAAAAGGTTGACTTTTAAAACCCTTGGCTAAGTTAGGATTTTTGCGATTTATAGTTTTAAGGGTTGAAAAATAAATTACTGTAAATACATACCCCTAAGTTAGCTGTTTACACCTGGTTGGCAGGTTTTATGCCCATATACTATAAACTTCATTTATATAAATTAAAAAAAAAGATGTGACGGTATTAATGTAAGTTTTTTAATCAAATTTTTAATAAGACCAGAATATGGTTTGCCAATCCTCCGATAATTTATTTATTAAGAACTTTTAATGTTTTAAAAAATATATATATTTTATCAAAAAAAAGGATAAGGGGTCCATTTATATGTATAGCCCGATCCTTAACTATTAATTTTAACAAAATTTAAAAACAAAGTATTTTCATAAAATTTGTTTTAATAGGTTTTTGAAAAAAAGAAGTATAGGTATGTGCCCATATATAAATCCTGGATTTAAAATATTTGTATAATAAATCTTTTAACTATACATTATTAAGCTTACCCCATTAGATTATTATTATAAACATCGCCAAATCAATTACACCAAATTTAACCCAAGGTAAAAAAGTTACCAGTCGAAGAAATTAAAATATTATTGCCAACGCAATTACATGTCTTAACAAATTTTTTATCATGGTAAAGTTTTTTAAGGAGTAAGTTTTAAAAAATATTTTTTTTTCATTGTATAACTATATTTTATATCCTTATTATTTAAATAGACCAGAACTAAAAAAAATATTAACATAAAAAACAATATTAACCATTCTCTAACATGATAATCCAGTTATGAAGTGTGTTTCATTTCACTATAAATTGAGAGAAAAAAATAATGTTTTTTGGACGTCAAGAAACTTGATGTCCAGTGAAAAATTTTAGTTTTTTTTTAATATGATGTAACATATCATGTCCAACATTCTTTTTATTGTTACAAACCTAATAGCTGTACAGGGTTAGCTACTAATAATTGACCTTTACTTTCACTGTACCCGCAATAGAATAATAGTGGCATTTATTATTATGGCCAATATATTTTCTTCTTTTAAAAATTGACAAAACAATTTTAAATTGACCAAAAAAAAAACCCTTAAGAGAGAAATTTTTATAATACTCAAATTTAAGTTTTTTATCTCTTTGTTAAAGGTTTTAAGATATTTCTTATCTCGCCTCAAATATGCGCCTTAATCGCATTCTTCCCTTTTCAATTCCATTTGCTGTACATTTAGGTTTCAAAGTACTTAAAAATTTAAGTTCTTAAACTTTCTGTAGCCCTTGGGAGCATAACTTTTTCGTCTGCGAATGGAAATAACTTTTAACGGTTTTCTCTTTTTGTTTTAAACATTATGTATACATACTGATTTTGGATACTGATTTGAGCATTAATACATAATAACATAAAATATTAAGTTTTTAATATATGTATATAATAACTGAAGAAACCTAAGAAACCAAGGGGTGAATGGGTGATAATTAAAACTTAAATGTTGTTGTAGAATGTAAACAAATTGTGAACTAGGAGCTAACCTTATCTTTTTGGTATGAAGCATATATCATAGCCCACTATGCAAAATTAAATTAAAAAATTAGATCCATATTTTATCGATAAAATCTAATTTTCTTTTTTTTCTTCGCATAAATAAACATTTTTGTTAAAAAGTATATGCTTTTATGTATTTTTATAATTCTTTGGCAAACAAAATAACTTAAAATGAGCTAATAAAAATAAAAATTGATTCTCTGTGGTTGTACCATTTTTTTTTGTAAGTAAATTTTGAACTTATTGCAACTCCACTGCCCATAAAGTTTAATTTTAGTTTTATCCAAGTCAAAAATCAACCAAAGGATTCAATTTAAATTTTAATAACTTAACAATCACTAATTATAATATATTTTTTTATCGTGGTAAAGTTATATAAAAAGTAAAAAAGTTTAAAAATCTTTTTTATTATATAACCATATTTAAATTTGCTTTTGTGTTGTAAAGAACAACCAGAACTTTAGATTGTGCAAAGTATTACACAGTGACCAAGTCATTATACAGGGTATTTGGAAAATGCGTTAGCAAATTTTAGGGGTCATTCTGCAATATAAAATAATGTTAGTAAGGTCTTTAACGAAGTGTCGAAATCTCCCTGTTTACCAAGTTACAGGGGTTAAAAGTTTAATTTTTATTTTGGTTTTGTCGCTATATTGCATTTTTTTTAACCAATTTAGTTGGCATTTAGCACACGAATCGAGCTTTGCAGATTCTAAAATTTTAAGATAAAAATACGTTTTTTAATACGGCCAAAGAACACTTTACCTAAAACCTAAAATTTATTTACATCATAATTTTTATTTTGACAGATATCGCAAAGCTGGTGGCGCCATTTTATAGACAATTAAAAACTTAAAAATTAGGTACTCCTTTATTAAAGTCGATAAACCCCACCGTTTAGCCACCAATCGACATCAAAGTTTTCATCAATTTCAATCAAATTACCTACATACATACTGAGTGACCAGTAACTCAACCGACAAACTTTAGGGAGTAATTCTACAATTTAAAATAAGAAAAAGAACTTAGAGGTAAATATTTAAAATAAAAACAATTTGGGGGTATCATTGATATGGCTGATACGGCGGTAGCTAAGCCGCTTAGTTTCAGGTAATTCTTAACCTATTTGGAAAATAATTACTAACGACAAACAATAACTAATAATGGAAAAAAGTGGGTAAAATTTACCTTTTATCATAAAAATTGTATTAACTATAAATTTTGTTTCACCCTAACCAAAATGGGTGGTAAAATAGCAGGGCAAATCAGCCAAGAAACTTTCACCCAACTATTAGTCATTGAGACAAGACAAGAAGCCATGTACTTTTATCTCTCAAGCTTGATGTATTGAACGTTCTTGAATTCAGCTTAAGGACAGCTTTTTAATCTTTATTATCTTTAGTTGCTTTTGCCTTTGTATTTCTCTACCTGTTAATAAATAGTGATATTATAAAATTTCATTAAAATACCTTTACAAAAGCCGAATAAACTTATTTTAATAACCTTTTGAATATAAAGTTTAATTTTTAAAATAAAGTACCTAAAATATATTCCAGACTAGGGTTAGTCGTAGTAGTAGTAAAAAAATATTTTTCTGTCTTATTACAGGGTTGCAAATTTTTATTCATATCTCACCATTCGTTAATCATACAGCAAAACTTTAAAAAGCTTTTTGTCAAAATTTGAACTTTATACAAAAAAGTCCATTATACTTTTTTTTGATGAATCTAACCATTAAAATGATATTAAGGTAAAAAACAAAAAATAAAAAAATTACTAAAGAATAATTATTATTGACAATTAAGTTTGTACTATTTTTATTATAATTTAACGTTCTACAAAAAAATCATGTACTTTTTTGGGAAATTTATCCATTAAGAAGATAAACTGGGTAAAAAAAAATTTAAAAAATAATGTTTTTGTTTTAAATTTTCTATCTTACTAAACAAGTAAGTATGTGTAATACTTGAAGAGTATTATTAATTATGGGGAGTGCAAAAAGTTTTATAGGATGAGGTGTTATACAGGGAAAAGCCAAGTGTTTTATTTGAGCAAAATTTTCGAACATCCTGTGGAATAATGGATTTTAAGGTCCCTTTCTTTTTATATATTTTTTTCTCTATTTGTGTTAATATCTATATTCAAAAACAAAACATAAATTTTAAAAAGAAAAAAGACAATGAAATTTGTATGTAGATAAGAATATATACAAATACTTGTTTGCTAAGTTAATTTTGTAGTTTTTAAATCCGTAATTAGATTTTTGTTATTTCTTAAGATATACAAGATACGGCAAAAGTGTGATTTCAGAATATTAACACCCAGTATATTACATCACTAGTAAAAAGATTTTCTAAAAACTTTTTAAAAATACTGTATTTAATAAACCCTTCTTTATTAGTTTACGAAATATGACCATTGAAATCTTAAGTTTGTACAATGTAAAAAGTTTAACTTTTAATAGAAAAAGTAGAAACTCAATTGTCAATAATTATTTTTTAGTAAATTACAAAATTTAAAACAAAATAGTTATGTTTTCTAAAATTATTTAACCTTTGACCTTAAATATATTTTTAATTGTTGGATTTATCAAAAAGTTTTTTTAACTTACAGAAAAATAATCATTTTCAATTAAGTTTGTACTATTTTTATTCAAAAAAAAACGTTCTACAAAAAGGTTTTATATACTTTTTGGAAAATTCAACCATTAGAAAGATATTCTAGGTATAAATTAAAGAATGAAAAAATACCATATGAGCCCTTTTTTCTAGAGCGTTTAACTTTTAACCGAAAAGTAGAAACCTAATTGTCAGTAATCCTTTTTAGCAAATTACTAAATTTAAAACAAAGAAGTTATGTTTTCTAAAAGTCTTAAATCTTTGACCCTTAATATTTTTTTATTTGTTATATGTATTTATCAAAAATAATGTAAAAATAACCTTTTTTTTGTAAAGCTTTCAATTTTCTGCAAAAAGGTATTTTTAGAGTTTTGATTTATTATTAACGAATGGTAAGAAACATTTTTTGTTATATAAGATTAAGAAAGATATGCAAAACTGTAATGAGGCGAATTATTCCTATTAAAAGTCCTAAAAGAGGCAAACACTTTTAAAAGTGCCTTGGAACCAATTTTTCAATGTCAGAAGCAGTGCCGTATTATCCATTAGGCTGACTAGGCTACAGCCTAGGGCGCCATGAAAAAAAATAGGCGCCAGGCAGGGAGTTTTTAAAAAGTTTAGGTCGGTCGGGAGATTTTTGGTGACTAATTTCTCTGTGAATAAGGTTCTTTGGAATGAAATAGACGCGAAAAGGAGGGAAGGACCTTTTTTTTGCTCTTTAAAAAATTTTTGGTGAAGAATAGGCGCTCTGGGAATTCTAGCCTAGGGCGCCTTAAACAGTTAATACGGCCCTGGTCAGAAGTCAAAATAAAAATAGTATATTTTGTGACCACAATATAATGCTTTTGTTTCAAAATGCATTGTAACCAGAAATAAAATGTAATCGTTTTCATATCGATTTTCCATTTAATACCAGGTGTAATTTTGGGCAAAATTATGATTTTATAACAGCCTAAAATATGCTTTTATTCCAACAGTCAAGCATCGGTAAAAATATTTATGATACGTAGTAGCACATATACATTTTGGCTTTGAAAACCTTTTTACGAGTATAGGTGACGTGGTTTATGTTTATGGTTGCAATCCTTTTTAAATCTGTGTAGTATATTCCACATTTATTTTTGCTTAAAGTATACAGAATGTCCATGTATAGGGTTTATACAAGAACAAATGGAAAAAAATAAAAAAGGAATTTTAATAAAAACTTTTTCTTCAAAAAAAAATATGTTGATGAGAACATTTTTTTGCAAAAGTAAGTTACCAAAATGTTTCACTTTTAAACAAATTATTATTTAGAAAAATTAATTAAAATAAAGTTGGAAGTCATTAAGTCAAATTTAATACAATTATGTTCCTTGTCGCGAAAAAAGTCATCAAATACTTATCCTTGAATTATGAGTGGCAAGTTCTGCAAAGCAAAGACAAATTTCACCTTGTGGGCGTCACATTTGAGGGTAACCCTAAATGGCATCAAAAAACATATCTTTAGCTACGGCAGCTTTTAAAAAGCTAGGATTTCTCCTTTCAGCCAAAAAGTATTTTTTCCTTCTTACTTATATAATTTTTATGTATTGTTTCCATACCTGGGGAATGGCATCCTCCACAAACAGCATTTTTTAGGGTTATAAATATTATAAAGATAAACGGACGAATATGTAAAAAACAATAAGAGTTGTGGTAGAATTTCTTTCATCAGACATGGAAACAGTATCTTAAGGAGGAATATTAAGATTGCAAATGATAAGGCTAAAGCAAAAGCATTTTTTTATCTTTTGTTTTAATAAACCGGCTTTAATTTTACTTTAAATACCAAATGAAAAAGGTGTTTTTAATGTTAAGTGACCAGTTATTTCAAAAAATTAAAACCCTAAAACTTTATTGGTCAACTATTTTTTATATATTCTTTTAATTTCTGCTTGTGTAAAAAACTTGCATTTATTCGTTTGTTTTTGTATAAAATTATTTTTTATAGGCGTACCAGTATCAAAAATTAGCAAATCATTTTAAATTGTTACGTTCTTTAAAATTTTAATATTCGGTTCTATTCTAAGCCGCGATTTTTAATTTAACCAGTGGTAAATAATTTGCACAACTGTGCGTTATAATTCTAAGATTATTTTTGACTTTTTGGTATTTTGAAGAATAAAAATGTTTATAATAACAGTGAAATAGTGAAATAATGTATTTCTTTTACCTAACGGGGGTAAAAACAAAAGAGGCCTAGCAAAATATTTAATTTATTTTGTTTTTTAAGTTAACCGTAAATTATGGTTAGTCCTGGTCATACAATTTTTTAAATAAATTGACTTCTATTAACGAGTTTCCTAAAGTAAGATACCTTTTTTAATAGGCAGTTACATGAACTGGAAATAACGAAATAGGATTTAACACCTTAAAATAAAACATTAACCTAATTTAACTTTAAAAGATTTTTTTAATAAGATAGCATCAATAAAATAATAAAGAAACTGTGCTGTAATAAACAATAACCTAGTTATGGCGTCAAATCCATTTAATGCCGAAACAAATTGTTCTGCAAGTTTTTGATTAATGAAGTCAGACGATTCAGCTTAAAACTGTTTTGTTAAAGGTTTTATTGATGGCTCGATTTACCGGAAAGCGCATTTGGATATTGATTTACTTCAGTTTAATTATATTTTGTTGATTTGTTTATCTTGGAAAAAGCTGCCTTCTTAGAAAACTATCATCCGTGTTAATGGAATTTCAGTCCGCAGTAAATAACTGAACTTGTCATCGCACCTGAAATGGTGCTGATAAGCAGTTTATATAAAAAGCGATTTTTATTTATATAGCTCACAGTGAGGCGTAAAACCACGATAAACCTTTTATATTAGGTTTTTCCATCAATTCTTTTCTTAAACTCTACAGTGTGGGCCAAATTAAACTTGCTCACTTTCTAACTAATAATGACTTTTTATCTGTTGCGCCCATCTTTTCATTTTTGAGGGGCTAACAGGTAGATATGTTTTCTCTAGGTGTGCCAATTTTGGTCAAATAGATTTAAACAGAATTGCACTTACAGGACTTTTTCCAAAGTAATGCATTAAACTTCGTTGCAAAAAAGTGATTTTATTTACAATGGGGAGCATTATTTATTAAAAATAATTATAATTCCTAAACCCTCAAATTGTTGACAGATTCGCTTTTACTGAATCATTTCCCATAGTTTTTCTACAAGAGAAATGTATTAGCTTAATTGTAGCTAAATTAGATTCCTCTTGCAACGAGGTTAAATATAGTATTTTGGAAAAAGTTCCATTAGTCCAGTCCTGCCTAAATCTATTTTACCAAAATTGGAAAACCTAAAGAAAACATATCTACCTATTAGCCCTTTAAAAATAAAAAGATAGGCGCAACCGATAAAAATTTATTATTAGTTAAAAAGTGTGCAAGTTTAATTTGGCCCACCCTGTAAAATAAATTTAAAATTTTTACATCATCTTAAAAATTAGCCAATTTTTTATTAAGGTAGACACTGAAACCTAAATAATTTAGAATTTCCGATCATAATTAAAAAGGTTTTTTAAAGATGTGTATTTCTTTCTTAGTCCTGTAAAAACTGATTTTGTATTATATATTTTTGCCTTATATACGTTCGTGTATACAGAATCAGCTAAATATCATAACATATAAGCAATGTAAGGAAAAGAGACAATCTAACGTAAATACCTGCATGTAAACATTTCTGATTGGATTAGTCACGTACATCCTTCTTTGTTGCTTTACTGGCTGATATCCCAATACCTGTTTGCTTAACCAGTATGTAATGAAGATGGTGCCCTCTAGTTAACACATACAAATTACCTTCGGACTTAATAGTCCAAGATCCCAGGGCCACCAGACGTTACTTATTTTCTCAGAAATAAAATATATCAAATTTTGTAGTGTTAGTATACAGGGTAATTCCAAAATCGACCACGAAACTTAAAGTGATGATTCTATTACGACAAAATAAGGGTAGAGCTTCATATAATTTTTTTTCAAAATGTAATTCGTTTTCAAGCTACAAGCCGTCAAAGTTTAAATTTTTATTTTTTGTTTTTAAATTGCCTGGTTACCAGAAAACCAATTTGACTAATATTTGAAAGATAGGATCAGTCGTCTGCGCTTCATCATTTTACTAACAATTCACATTGATTATGTGCCGCTAGAGGGCACTTTACCTACATTGCAAATTGTTTTCTTGTCATACTTGTTTAGTGTTGACAGTTACAGTAGATTTTGGCATGTTTTTGAAAGACTGATTGCAGGCCATTAAAAAGGTGCTCTTGATTTACCTCGCTAAATCCAACGGTTTAGACGTAAATCACCCTTAAAAATTGAGTGGTAAATTTACTTTTCTCATTTCGTTACCACCAGCTACCAGGTAAATAGCTATCAAAGTATACTAAAGCTGTCAGTTTAAAATAAAATAAATTCGCTTTTTAAACTATTCAATTTATAATCTTAAAATAACTAATAATGGCTAATCACCAATATTCAAATATCAAATATTGTGATATCCATTTTTGTTATGGAAAAGCAAAAGGTAATGCAGAGTTGGCAAGAAGATATAAAAAGAGAGTTATCCGGAAAGAAATATCCCTCATGCTCAAACATTTTCCAGTGTGCACAGAAGGCTTGCGGAATATGGTTTCTTTAAAAGTTATAATGGAAATAAGGAAGACATAGAACTGCTAGAAACGTACAACAATAAGAAAGAGTGCTTGATATTATTGAAGATAATCCAGGTACTAGTACTGGAAGAATTGGGAATGAAATGCGGCTTTGTCAGGCTAGTTCATGGAGGGTACTAAGAGAAGAATAACTGTACCCGTTTCATTCACAAAAGCTGCAGGTTCTTTATGGCAATGATCGGCTGAGACGGTTGGAAATGTGCAATCAGATCCTAGCTAAGTATGACCACGATAATCGATTAATTGGCCTCATATTATTCACTGACGAAGTTGGTTTCACTCGTGATGGCATAACAAATCTACACAACATACTTACGAGAACCCAAACAATGTGGTAGAAACGAAACATCAGCGTAGATTTTCACTGAATGTATGGGCAGGGATAATAGGAGATTGCCTCCCCCTTCTCTCCCTACTTTGATCCTCATTTCTTTGATAGCCCATTAACTGGTGACGTATACTTAGATTTTATCCAAAATCATCTGCCATTGTATCTGGAAGATGTGCCATTGGAAGTAAGGGCCAACAAGTGGATCCTCCAAGACGGAGCTCTGCCCCACTTTAGTATACGTGTCCGGCAGTATTTGAATGCAATGTATCCTGAGCGATGAATACGACGAAATGGACCATTGGCATGGGCAGCGAGGTCACCAGACCCTAATCCTATGGATTTTTTCTTTTGGGGTCATGTGAAACAATTGGTGTACGATACTCCAGTAATCAACGTGGAGGATCTTCGCTTTACGATAATCGAAAAGTGCCAAATAATTAAAGAAACAACAGGAATTTTTCATTAGGCGACATTTTTTTGAAGAGTCTTAGGAAATGTATTGAAGAAATGGGGGACATTTTGAGAATCTTTTTAGTTTGTTTAGTACTGTTTCATTAATTTTTATCAATTAAATTTATATCGCAATAATTCATATATGAATATTTACTGATCAGCCGTTATTAGTTATTTTAAATTTTAAAAATAAATTAAAGTTTAAAAGGCGTATTTTATTTTACACTAACATTGCACACTTAATTTTTAAAGGTGGTTCACGTCTAAACCGTTGGGTTTAGCAACGTAAATAAAGAGCACCTTTTTTTAAGGCCTGGCATCAGTCTTTCAGAAAACATGCCAAAAACTTCTGTAGCTGTCAACACTAAAAAATTATGACAAAAAACAATTTTTAATGTAGGGAAAGTGCCCTTTAGCGGCAAACAATCAATGTGAATTGTTACTAGAATGATGAAAAGCAGACGATTTAGGCTAGGTTTTAAATATTAGTCAAATCGGTTTTTCTGTAAGTGAGTAATTCAAAATAAAAAAACAAAAACTTGAACTTTCCCGGATTGCAACTCGAAAACGAATGACATTTTGAAAAATTTATGAATCTACTCTTATTTTGTCAAGTAGAATTACCCTCTAAAGTTTCGTAATTGATTTTTGAATCACCCTGTATATACAATGGGTCTATGCATATC
The DNA here is from genome assembly GCA_014170235.1 of Listronotus bonariensis. Classification (NCBI taxonomy): domain Eukaryota; kingdom Metazoa; phylum Arthropoda; class Insecta; order Coleoptera; family Curculionidae; genus Listronotus; species Listronotus bonariensis. The sequence goes on from JACEGR010001723.1 coordinate 90,977, forward strand.
TTCTAGATTGAGGTGACGGCCAATATACAGGTACCAGATGATGATAACAGATAAAATTAGTACTTACTTTTCTTAATATATCAGTGCTAATTTTTATGTATATTTAGGAAATATTATTACAAATTTATAATTAGTATTGCCAAACTCATTTCGGCTGTCCCAGAATAGGTATTACAAAAGGACAAATGGAACAATTTTGAGTGTTAAAACGTCCTTTTGGGAAAACGGGTCGCATGGTCAAAAACCAAGAAATACAAAATTATTCTTCAATTGGTATTATACAGGGGAGTTATAATTTAAAATATAAAGAAATGCCCAGGAGTAAAGTACTTTTATTTTTAAAAATGGAACACAATTGCATAAGTAAATTTAGTAAAGAATTAAATTTTTGTCAAAATTTAAGGTCAAAGAATTACAGTAAAAAACAAATTTTTACCAATTTTTTACATTACGTATATAACTTGACTGAGTAAGCAATAAAAGAAAATAAAATGATAAAATTTTCTTGTGAATTTCGCTTCTTTTTGTCCATTATTTAAGTTGTAATGCGTAATGTGAAAAATTAAAAAAATTTTTGTTTTTACTTTCATGCTTTGCCTTTAAATTTTGACCTAAAATTAAATTATCCACAACATTTACTTATACAATATTACTCTATTTTTAAAAATAAAAGCACTTAACTACTGATAATTTTTCATATTTTAAGTTATAACTCATCCTGTATAATATCAATTGGGGAATAATTTTGTATTTCTTAGTTTTTGATCATGAGACTAGTTTTCCCAAATGAAGGTTTAAAAACTAAAAATGTTTGGTCCATTTGTCCTCTTGAAACACCTATCCTGGGAGACACCGTATATTATCAATCATGTGGTAATTATTCCTAGTAATAAATGTGGACTTTATTCTTTAATAATTTTAAAGACTGATTGGATTATTAATAATAAATTGTATAAAAATATCTACAATCACGATTGCGTTCATACAAATAGCAAGCCTTTGTGTGTGTTTGGGGAAATGCCAGGCCAACTGATTGGTCTGGCTGCTTACAAAAATTATTGTACATATTAGTTCCCTAAGTATTATATATAAAAATTAAGGATCAGATTAGTAAGTAAAGTTACATTATTCTTTTAGAAGCTTAAAAGCACCTGGGAAAAATTAGGGCCGTCGAAATGTGTCTGGCAGTATTAATTATAAATTTTTAATAATATTTTCTAAAATATACATAAAAATCATCACTGAGATTTTAAGAAAAATAAGAACTATTTTTATCTATCTCCAGCATCTGGTACCTGTAAATTGGCCGTCAACTCAAGCTAGAAGATATGCATACACTTATGGTATATACTATTACTACATTATTTGATACACAGTGTGAGCAATAACTGTATAAGCAGTTTTAATATCCAATAAAACAAGCATTATAAAACTTACACATATTTTATTAATACCATTTTAACCTACAAATATTTAAAAATTTATGACCTAAAAATTATATTTTTTAAGTGACGTCTCTCACCCTGCTGACATTCTTAATCCGGAGTTGTATATTGTGAACACCTAATATAAAAAAGTATACATTTTGGGAATTTTAAAAATATACATTTTTGGGAAATTTAAATATAATTGGGTTACTTAACATTGGGAAATTTGGTACATAAAACAATACGTGAAGTGTCAAGGTTTAAAAAGTAGAAATCAAACAATTTTCTAGGTTACTCTTATAATAATAAAACAAAAACAATAAACAAGCAGAGTTGCCTAGAAATGCAAAACAAATACTGAAAAATTTAATATTTAAAGAGAACAAAATTTTAAGACGGGGGATTGATTGTTTATTAGATAAGAAAGAGTTAGTAAAGTCAAGTAAAGAGTTAAAGTTTGAGTTAAGCCCCGTACGGGCTATCCCTAGGGATATGCCCGTACTAAATTTAATTAGTTCAATAAGTTAAGTTGGTTTTTAATGCAAAGTTAGTTGTGATGGTCCACCGGTCTCATTGTCCCAATAGATAGTTCCATATGGTACATTGCCCAAGTGACGTCAAGTAGTATTTCAAAATTTTACAACGTAACATATGGTGGAGGCGCCCCCGTTCCCAGTGACCTTTGTGAAACGTCGGTTATGGTAAGCTGTGCCCGCCCCAGTTCCAGTGCCCTTTGTGAAGCGATAGGAAAAGTCGCTTATGGTACGCCCTTCCTACCCCTCAGTTTATTTTTGAAAGAAAATACCATATATATGGTAAAGGCGTCCCGTTCCCCGGAGAAGAAATGTGTGTGAAAGGACGAAGATGGGGGAAAAATATGTTGCGTAGCGTAGCTGCAAGGAGGTAGCAGCAGTAGCTACAAGAAAAGGAAGATAAGGTATATCTTCAGTTTTCAAATATGGCTAAATGGTGTTAGCCAGAGGTGATAAAGAAGAATATGGAAATATATTTATTTGTGTCGAAGTTGTATGGTACGTCGTGAAGACGGAGTTCAGAAGCAGCATGAGGCTGCATTAGCACTGGAAGCCGCAGCTCTAGTATGGGGAAGAGCTCTGAAGTATGGTCTTGAATGGTGGGGTACAAGACTATCTAGCGGCCCTGAGAAAGCTCAGGATATGGGGAAATTGGCATGAAGTTGCAGTAACCTGATGTAGAAGAAGAAAATGGGAATGAAAGGCAGACAATGGTATGTGGAGAAGAAGTACGGGACAAATGGCCAATGGAACGCACCATCAAGAACATGGACAGGGAGGCAAGGTGGACACAGTACAATTCAACAAAAGATGGACAATCTAGAATATTATGGTATTTGTATAGTGTTTAGGTAAATCTATAATGTTTTTTAATTAATGGTATTTTTTTTTGTTGTTTACTTATTAGAAAAAGTATAATATTGATAAAAATAATGATTTAATATGCAGAGAAAAGTAGCCTAAAAGTAAAATTTGATAATAACTCTTTTTTAACCCACCGTATATGTAATATTAAGTGATGAAAGGGTCATTGTTTTGATGATATATAATATCCGAGAAAGGTCAAGACCATATCTAATAATGCTGAGCTAGCTAGTTTTAAAGAATCATATTTTGTTTATCAAGTCGGGTGTTTTTGTTTAGTACATAAAATTAATGAGGAATAATACTATGTATTTAAAGTGTTTTATATAGGGGTATAAAATTTAGGCCACTTTTCTCTAAAAAATAATCTTAACCGTTACAACTATATTTAAATAAAACTACTTGGAGAAAATCCCAAATTTAGAAAAAAATTTAACCTTTTTCTTATAATCAATGACAAATCTTTTATTTTTAGAAAAAAAGTCAAGTTAATTAATTATTTTTGGATTAAGGGCTATTTGTTCATTTTTTTTTTTTGTTTACATTTATTGAAAAAATTTTAGATAAAACTTTTTTCATATTTTTAAAAACTTCGAAAAGTTAAGGTTATTTACGGTAATTTACATAATAGGTAAAATATTGTTAGATTTTTAAATTTTTGTAAGCTATATGGAACTATCGTTTTTCGATAATATTGCTATTTTTTTTTAAAAGGGTTTAAAGTAAATTTGACTCATTGCTAATAGCGTTGTGGGTCCAACGCTTTCAGGGAAGGGGCATATGTGAACACCTAATATAAAAAAGTATACATTTTGGGAATTTTAAAAATATACATTTTTGGGAAATTTAAATATAATTGGGTTACTTAACATTGGGAAATTTGGTACATAAAACAATACGTGAAGTGTCAAGGTTTAAAAAGTAGAAATCAAACAATTTTCTAGGTTACTCTTATAATAATAAAACAAAAACATTAAACAAGCAGAGTTGCCTAGAAATGCAAAACAAATACTGAAAAATTTAATATTTAAAGAGAACAAAATTTTAAGACGGGGATTGATTGTTTATTAGATAAGAAAGAGTTAGTAAAGTCAAGTAAAGAGTTAAAGTTTGAGTTAAGCCCCGTACGGGCTATCCCTAGGGATATGCCCGTACTAAATTTAATTAGTTCAATAAGTTAAGTTGGTTTTTAATGCAAAGTTAGTTGTGATGGTCCACCGGTCTCATGGTCCCAAGAAGATAGATCCATATGGTACATTTGTCCAAGTGACGTAAAGTGACCCTGTATGTATATTTCAAAATTTCAACGTCACAATATTTTCAAAAAATTCGCGACAAATGTCGTTTATTTTTAGCACAATGTTATGTTTAAGCTGGTCCAACGTGGTTGTATTAAAGACCCTTAATTTTAGGTAACCCTACAGAAAATAATCATTTGGAGTAAGATCCAGGCTCCGAGGGGGCCACTGTTAATCACCCCTTCGTGAGATGAGTCTTTCAGGAAATATCTCTTTAAACAAATTTATGGATACTGTGGCAGTGTGGCAGGTGGCTCTATCTTGTTAAAACCAGGTCGTAGCATTATGTCCTTTAAATTGTTAAAGAGCTGGGACTAAGAATCCCTGTAACATCTCATAGTAGTTATCAGCTCTTACCTTAACGACAATTCCCCTTTCATTTTCGAAAAAATATGGACCAGTAATTCCACTTGCTAATATTGCAGTCCACATAAAAAGCTTAGTAGAATGAAGAGGACGGTGATGTTTCTGTTGGGTATTGTCCACTAACCAAAATTGTCATTAAACGCTATATTGCGAGCAATTTGTCGCCACATTTTTGAAAATATGCAACTCCCTATTAAAAATGTCAGCAACGTGAGGAAAAACACTTAAAAAATATAATTTTTAGGTAATAAAATGTTTCATTATTTGTAGTTTAAAATTATATTAATAAAATATGTGTAAGTTTTGTAATGACTGTTTTTTGGATATTAAAACTGCTCATACAGTTATGCCCCATTTTTTAACTAAATTACCTTTTTTGTCCTTAGAATTATATTCCAAGTTTATGTGTAAAAGTTAAGAATTCCCCTGTATAGATAAAATGTGTTAATAGTTGAAGATATGTTTTGTGGGCTATCATTAAGAAACAAAAAATAGTGTATATCATAATTAAATATATTGTAAAGAAAAATATTTTTGTTATAGCAATTATTAATTTTTATTTGATGAGTTTTGTATGAAAAAATTCCAATAAATTACAAATTTATCAAGTTTGAACTGAAATGGTTTTGCAGATTAAGCTGCCATATTTATTTTATTAAAAAACAAAAGATAATGTCTCTATAGAATATTCTGGTGTTACTACACCATGTATAAACATTTTATACAGGGTGAGAAGAAAGAACCGGAACGGTGGAATATCTCAGCAACCGTTAAATATAAATGAACCAAGTTTTGTGCGAAGGTGTAACTAAACATAAAAAATTTAAAATTTTATTTTCTGGGTTGCCAAGTTTATCTTTAGGTTGAGGAATTTTAACATTTTAAATGGAATACCCTATTTTTTATTATTGTAATAAAATTCTTGTATCAACTTTATTATGAACTAATATTATCGTTTTTTACCTTCTGTCAATTTTGAACATATGGCTTAAATACAAAAACGACCATGAATGGTCAACTATCTCAAAAACTATCCAACCGATATTCGTCAAAATTGGTACAGGAGAGTAACTAGACATTTTAAATTTAGGAATTGTATTTGCGATGTTTCACCCCTGTACAAATTTTGACAAATATTGGTTGAATCGTTTTTGGAAAATGACCATACCTAGCCGTTTTTGTAATAATTTTGAAAAAAGCATAATGACATATCTTTAAAATTGACATGATTAAAAAACGATAATATTAGGTCATAATAAAGTTGATGCAAGCAATTGATTACAATAATAAAATAAAACATTTATATTTGACGGTTGCTGAGATAATCAACTGTTTGGTTTTTTTTTCTACTAACTCTGTACATTTTACTAGTCTTTTTTAACTTTTTAGACTGGATTATATTAAAATTTTATTGGTACGTTCTCTATTGATTTGCTCCACTTTTATTCAATTCCGTTAATTTGTTCATTTCGACGAAAATCCTGTTTACTAGGAAAAGTTTACGAGGCAATAAATAGAAAATTATAATTTAATAAGTAAAAGCTCTGACGTCAATTCTAAATCTTTCCTATATGAGTTTCGCTGAAAGGGAATTTTATTTGTATAAGAGATTTATTTTTTAATACTGGAAAACAGATTTTTCTTTTATAGCGTGCTTATCAATTATACTTACACTCTGATTTACTGGATTAGGCTTATCTGGAGACTTTCCACGAATGAGGTTTGCAAGAGGACAAATGGTTAAAACATTTTTTTGCATAAAAAATCATTCTTAATAAAAATTTTGCTTATAAAAAAATATGATTCACGAAAAAGTCGTTTTAGTATACAGGGTTAGCCAAAACTTTAAAAACATGATTTTTTTTAAAGAATCTGAATTTTTCATTTTAAAGCAAAATATTATTTTCTTTTAAAGTAGCATTAAGGTTAAAATTAAACATTACACCGGTCAAAAAAAAAAAAGATTTCTTTTTGATGCTTAAGTTCTGATTCTAGACATTAAAAAACACTTAAAATTTTATTTTTAGTTCAAGTTTGCTTTTGTCTGAGTCACCTTTTAATTTACACCACCATACTTGTTCAAAATAATTTTGTAATACCACAAGTCCCTGAAAACGATTGTCAAATTTCTTGAAAAATAAATGGAAATTTTAAAAACGATTTTTATTTAAAAAAAACATTGCCGTACTATACATCCCAGTTTACATCACGTTCGAACGCCACTGGTAGAAATAATTAAAAATCTTTTACAATAAATAATGCCTATTAGTGCTTAGTAAGTGCACGTACAATTTTATAAAAATACCGTAAACACTTTTGAAGTTATGATAAGGAAACCATTTTTGTCTTAAAATTTTAACACCTCATAGTCTAAAAGATAGGACAGATGTTCATAAAAATTTTTTTTAGAATAAGCCAAGGAATAACATCCTGTATTTAGCCATCAATTAAATTACACCCTGTATAAAAATCATTAATTTTTGCCAAAAACTTGAAAAATTGCTCCAATTTCTACAATAGCAAACTTTAATAAAAAATATATATATTTTCCTTAGTTTTGGCGCAGGAGAAACTAAAATTTAATATATAGAAAGTCAGACGCAGAAATCGTGTTTACCAGTGTTATCAATAAATTTAATTTCATATTATTATATTCATAATAATTTATAGATTTAAAAGTTTCATGAAACTAATTTTGGTTGGTATTAAGAATTTATTATTTAGGATTTTTTTAAATAAAAGAACATAATAAACCCTTAAATAACAATAAATTATAATTTGCCATTCAAGTACCTTTTACTCACCAATTTTTCAGCTGTAAAGAAATGTAAGTAAAACGTTTGCTAAATTAAAATTAGGATATTTTTTAGCCAAATTTTAAAATTTAACACATTTTTTAAATAACATTTTGCTTAAAAATTAATAATAAAGGTGGTCGTTACAAGTAAATTTTTTTATTCAATAGTCTTTTTATTGGGGACACGCCAAAATCTATCTAGAAAGAATGGGAGCGCTTCGGTCCTGGGCTCGGGATATACGAGCTGACCCTGTTCAGCCCTATTGACCCCTATGAGGTGGTTGGTCGTCCCATTCTTTCTAGATAGATTTTGTCGGTTTCAATAAAAAGACAATTGAATTAATGAATCCACCTAACCAATATAGAGCATATCTAAGAAATTTTGGTAAGAATTACTTTTGCGAAAAATGTAATTTTTGATCCATTTGTACTCTAGAAACTACATATGTGAACAGTGTGTAGATGTTAAGCAAACTTTTGGGATAAATTTTGTTCTTATAAATTATTTAATTTTAGTTTTATTTACTTTAAGAAACTTCCACAACCACGCGAAACACTCAAAATAAACCAATTGCATCACATTCCTAAGTTTTATCCGATCGGTTGATTCGGATTCGGCATAACGATGTACACGTGCTCATAATAAATACATATAATATTAGGGTTTTTTTAATACAGGGTGTTTTACAACTTAGCCGACAAACTTTAAGGTCTAATTCACCATATCTAATTCTACGATAAAAAATATGAAAAAAAAGCTTCATATGAAATATATCCTAAACGTTTTAGTTTTGGAACTACAGATTGTTCAAGATTTCTAAAAAATATGTTTTTATGATAACTTTTATACTAATTTAGATTTTTTTATATTAAGGGACGCCTCCTATGCACCAGAAGATATTTTTTGGCATACAAGAAAAAAATTCATTTTATCAGTGTCGTCCATGAGAGGTTAAAGTAAAAAAATTAATTTAAAAATGGTCGCTACTAAATTTTTCTAAAATAAAAATAATTTTTAAAATTCCCATTGGGTTTGGAACAAATTTGATATCTTGACTTTTTTACGAAAAAAGTCAAACAGTTAAATTTGTTGCAAAATAAATATGGATTTTAAACATGATTTTTATTATGAAAAAAATCAATGGCGTACCATATTTTTTTTTCGAAAACTGTTTAGTATTCATCCCGTACAGACGCCACTGGGTAAAATATGTGAAAATGTTTAAAAAATCCAATTGGTGTAAAGTAGGTTTGTGCCGAATTTCATGCAAAAATCTACAATTTTTTAAAGTAATGATTAGAAAACAATTTTGTTCCTAAAATTAAGAGGTTAAAAACATATGTTTATATGAACTTTTCTTCCTAAAATAAGCTAAGGAATCATACCCTGTACTTTAAACCATCAATTAAAATACACCCTGTATAGTTTGACAAGGTAAAATAGTATAACCAGTTAAATAATATTATTTTTTATTTAGTTTTAATAAACAATATTAAAAAATAAACCGACTTAAAAAAAATCACAAATAAGTTTAAAATAATAAAAAATTAAAAAGAACTCCGGTAATAACATATGGTATTAAAGTATTAAAAGCTTTTGTTTATTTAGTTATTGACATTGAGTAGTTACACATTAGCACATATGTTATTACCCGATTTCTTTTTTTTATTATTTTTAACTTTTAGTAAATTTTATTATTTTCTTTAAGTCGGTTTAATTTTTTTAATGTTTATTTTTCACTTTTTAGCTTATTATTATTACTAATTAATCGGTAGTACATACCTCCTTGAGGTCGGTGAAAAAGGTACATTTTACCCCCAGATTGTCTGTTCTGAGTATGCCCCTGGTCTTTTTTATTATTATCCGAGCATATTTCCTACCTAGCGGCAGCTTTAGCGAGCAAAGAACGTACAGCCGAGAGACAAAAAATTTAGTCTAGTATCTTTTTGCTCGCGATCCTCACTTTTTTAAATCGGACCACCGCGGAAGTGCACTTTTTCAAATAAAAAAGAATTTTTAGATCGGTCCTTAAACGCCGGAGTAATCGCGTAACATACACACATGAAAAAAACATACAGGCGAATTGAGGACCTCCTCCTTTTTAAAGTCGGTAAAAAACATACAGGTCAATTGATAACCTCCTTCTTTTGAAGTAGGGAAAAAAGAAGCGAATATTTATTGCTAACTTAATTGCATGTGACACATAACTAAGATATTGATTTATTGAAAGCATTTTTCATGAACTTTGAAAAACAACGAATTTACATATTCCTGATTTCTTTTTAATTATTTTCCTGAAATGTGCCTGGTCACTATCGCCTATTAATATTTTCGGTAAAATTTGTATAAATATAAATACCTATTTTTTCCTGGAGTTATTTGAATTTTGTTTCGTTATAAAATAAGAGTGAAATATTTTAGTGCTCACATCATAATAGTAGGAGTCAAAAAATACTCCTATTCTTTCGGCTTGTGGAAATCGCTCGGATCGTATCAGATTATATATTTTTGGTTATCCCTAAATTATTTTTTTCAAAATAAAAAATAAAAGTCAAGCTTGGGAATGTCAAAATGGCGTTTTTTGTTTTAGGTACTTTTATTGAAATATTACCATATATTTTTTATTGTTTACAAGCAACTTGTATTTTCTCATCCCTGAATTTTTTTGACCAAGTTCGAGGTGTGATTGGGTTTGATGTCTTGTTGAAAAGTCTAATTAGAGACATATAGCCAATTTTGTAGAGAACATTAAGGTCTTTCAATAGTCGCCTGATGGCCTCTGTCAAAACTAATTTTTTATTTTTTCTGATGTTTTAAAATGATCTTTAGATATGTTATAGGCCTAATAGTTCTGGCATTCAGTTTTTGGGACAAAAACTATTTTTCGTAACTTTTACTGTTCCATTTTGTTTAAATTATTCAGGATTGCCTATAGTTTTACATTTTGGATTTAAACTTTTCGCAATATCCGCTTATAGTCATCTGATTATATCTTAAAATATATTTTTTTTCATTTCATAGGAAATTTGTGGACTTTGAAGTTTTCTTAGAAATGAGTAAAAACCAACTTACAATTTTTAAGTTGGTGTACTGAATGCAATCTAAATAGAAACTATAAAATGGTGCATGTACAAAACACAAAAAATGTATTTCTTTTAGCAAATCACTACTTTAGGTTAAACATGGAATATATTTTATCTCAAAGGCGTTGACTTTCTTTTTATAAAGCAATTAAATAAATAATTATTATTCAAAAAAATTAAAGCGTTTTCATTTGTCTATATAATTTTGTCCATTACTGTATGTGTTCTAAAAATGTACAACAATAAACTTTTTGTTTATAGCCTAAAAAATATTCAATGTAAAAATGGTCCCAATGCTTTTTCCATTTAAGCAACATGGGATTTTTGAACTTTTTACTTTTTTCAGACACAAAATGATAAAAAAACTCTACATATCGCATATTTTGATGGTAAATTTAACTCTCTACAAAAAAGTTTTCTTACGAAAAAGTCACTCTCTTTAGGAGTTATTTACCGTAAAACGTTGAGTTAAGATTTGAGTTGTGGCCATCCTCGAAAATGTATTAGTAAACCGCCTTTTAAAATAAAACTTTCTGTATATTATCACTATTAAATAGATATTTTGAAGAGGTTTAAAAATACCACATTTAATATGTCTATCTTTTATAGTTTTGGAAATATGGTCATCTAAATCTAAAACATAGTAGTAGTGGAAGGGGATGCATTTGCACCCCCTGACTTTGGAAAATGTACGAAAAGTAGTAAGTTTTGGCAAAAAAGTAATGATTTTAGGCATTTTAAGATGTTTTGAACCCCCTGACTATTGAGAAAGGAGCAAAGGAGAGGTTATAGACAAGATATGGACTGTGTTTTGTGAAAGGACCTTTTTTTTGCTCTTCAAAATTTTTTTCGAGTGTCATTTTTTCTACTGTGCACTTTCCTGGAAGTCATCTTGCCGGCGCCCATGAGTAAATATAATGTCTATTTTATCTTCGACTCAAAACTTAGTGCTTATATAGCTTTGAGCTGAAATAATAATGAAAATTTAACATCATTTTCAGATTTAAATGTCCATATTTTTAAACTATAAGAATAAGACATATCAAATGTAGTAAGCTCTTTAAAATATCTATTTAATGGTGATGTAATATACAAAGTGTTTTTTTTTAAATGCTGGTTTACTATTAAATTCCTGAGGATGGCCACAACTCAATCTTAACCCAACGTTTGACGGTAAATACTCTAAGGAGTAACTTAGTCGAAAATTTGTAAAAAACTTTGTGTAGAGCGTTAAATTTTCCATCATAAAATGGGATGAATATATTTTTCAATTTATTTGTATCTAACAAAAAAATAATAAAAGAAAATACTCCAAAAATCCCATGTTATTTAAATGGAAAAAGCAACATAATTTTGGCACGGTTTAAATCAGGAATTAAGAGCATTTTTTCATTGAATATATTTTTTTAGACTATAAACTAAAAGTTTAGGGGGCGATCGCTAAAAAAAATCGATTTGGGAAGTAATGGACACCCTAATATTATATAGATTTTAAAATTTACAACCAGTTCGGAATTATCCCAAAAAAAAAAAAAATTGCAGAACAGTTTTTTTTTCAGCTTATTTTAAGAAATATTTTCAAATAAATGTCACATAATTATTGCTACCTATTCCGTTCTACAAAATGATTCCATTAAATTTGATATCATAAACTTTGTGTTTTTAATAGGCGATACTTGGTTTTAAATTTAATAAACTCGTATGTTATTTCTAAATTCAATGAAATATATCACACTTTACATTTATGTGACGAGACGCACGTCTCGATCCAGAAAACCATCATTTACCGTTCGGGAAAATTATTGTTCGTAGATAAGTATAAGTATGCATTAATTTTTTATAACAGGTTACTATTAAAGTAATGAGGGCGTTTAATTAAATATAGTACTTTATTTTTATTGGTAGGTATTATTTAATTTCAAATTTTAAAATTAAAATAACGTTTTCTTTTCTATTAGTTATTAACTGATATTTATTCATTCCTGGTGGATTCATTACCTATGTATGCAACGATATTGCAAATAGTTTTTCCTAAACTTTTAACTGGTTTATTAGAAAAAAACATTTTTTTTTTGTGTAAGCTCATCTTACCAATTATTTTCAAATCAATAGTTTAATAATACAATTTTAATGTTAAGTCAATAGGAGAGCCAATATTCATTGGGTTTCAAAATTTACATGGGATTTCCTATGACGTTTGGCGATGCATCAACCGGTATATGTTTTGGCTTTACCAGCAGAGATTTGTCATCTTTGATCTCCTTTCATATTGGTGTCACCTTCTAATTGTATTGTTAGCTATCAAAATCACATTTTCAAGTAACTATTTGGAAACTTTACAATTCTCTCTAAAAATGGTATTTGTCAGGATTTATAAGGTTATAAATTGGATTTTTTTATTATTTTACAAGCCATGCTTTTTTATACTCACTATTATTTAATATTATTTTGAAAAACCCTAATAAAGCAATATGAATGAATGAATGAATTAATGAAGGTTTTTATTACATAGAGAAAAAGAATACAAAAAAATATAAAATAAAATATTATACATAAGTGATTTGCATGCAATAAAAACAGGAGAACCGGGAAAAAACTTTCCCAGAAAGCCCAAATAGGTCTATTTAAAGACCTGTCTATGGGCTCGCCTAATTTTTCCTCCTAATGGATTAAAGACTAATTACTTATAATCTATACAAAAAATAATTTATAAACTAATAACAATCTTTACAAAAATAACTTATAAATCAATAAAAATTAAATAAATAAAATTATATTTTCTTTTACAATTAAAGACCATAATTAATATACACAAATAAATAAAAATAAACAAAGTAAAAACACATTTTTATAACTTTTAACAAAAATTACCCACAACAATCAGAATTAAACATACCCGAAACAAAAAATTATAAAAAAAAACAAAGAAAATAACGTTCGGGCGAGACAGTTTAATTAACAATATCATTAATAATATGTCTGTCCTGCGACAGTATCCAAATTTTTAATTTTCTACTAAATGCTTTTATAGAGTTTAAACTTATTAATTCTTTTGCCAGTATATTCCACAGTTTTGGCCCTAGATAAGAAAAACCTCTCTGGTCAATAGTTTTATTGGTACGTGGCGGAACAGCAGCATTTGCCATTCTACCGCGGGATTCGTAGTTATGGTATAGTGGTCTAAGATTTTGGGGATTTTTATATAGAAAAAGAAGAGTTTTTTTACAAATATCTGACGTACGTCCATCAAAAGCTCAGAGAACAACAAATGGGTAGGATATCTAAAGGGTTTTTAAAAATTTATTTTTATAATTCTTTTCTGAATGACATTAAGCGGCCTAAGGTGGCACTCCCTTATACCTCCCCAACCAATAATCCCATACTGAATAATAGATTCTACCAGAGCATAATATAAAATTTTTAGATGATGATGTCCCAGAAAGTTACGAAATTGGTAAAATCTGAACATGAGCCTTCGCAATTTTTTAACAATACTTTGTACGTGTAAGTCCCACTTAAGAAAATAATCTATATAAATGCCTAAATATTTTATTGAAGACGCGAAAACCAGCGACACACCATCGACTTTTAGGCAATTCGTGTCTAAATGTTGTTCATAGGAAGTAAAAGGTATAACCTTTGTTTTTGTAAAATTAACCGACAACTTAATTGAATTAAAATACTCAAATATGTTAAGTGAATCATGTTCGACCAATTGCTTCACCACATGCCAAGAATCTCCAGTATAGAGAACGACGGTGTCATCCGCAAAAGACGGCACAGTACCCACGGATTCCAAGGAAAAAGTTCATTATTATAAATTACAAAAAGAATAGGACCGAGCACTGTTCCCTGTGGAACACCGCAGGCCACCTTTTGCCGCCCACTGCGCACACCATCAATCTCCACCACCTGCTGCCGCTCACTTAAATAGCTCTTGATTAATCTATACGCGTTACCGCGTATTCCTAGGCGTTCCAGCTTTTCTAGCAAGATTTCGTGACTAATAGCATCAAAAGCTTTTGCAAGGTCAACGAACACACCCAAAGTTGGCATTTTCCTATCAACCGCATCGTACAAGAATGCTGTCACTTTAGCAGTAGCATCTTGGGTGGACAATTCCTTTTGAAAGCCATACTGATTTTTATTAATGATTTTATGTTTTGTTAAGAAATTTTCCAAGCGACTTTTAATAATCTTCTCAAAAATTTTTGCTATTGCGGATATAAGAGATATGGGTCTGTTATTAGTCATAACACAGCTATCTTCATCCTTATAAAGGGGCTTAATAACTGCAAATTTTAGTTGTGAAGGTGTGAAGGGAAATGTCCTGTAGCTAACGTAAGGTTAACTAGATAGCTTAATGGATTTGAGATCGAGTCCACAGACAATTTAAGAATTTCGTTAGTTATGCCATCGTGACCAGCAGCTTTCTTATTCTTGGAATATAAAATCAAATTCCGGACCTCAGTTGGACTGGTTGGTTTTAGGAATATTGATTGGCATACTCTTTTACTCTTAAGCTTTTTTATTTTACCCCCTTAATACCTGACTGTATTATCTTGCCTATGTTTGAAAAAAATAAATTAAATTTGTTTGCTATTTCTTGTGGATCCGTTATAATATTTTCATTATCAATATTTATTTTTTTAATGGATGTGTCTTTTTTTTCCCTTGTATTACTATATTCCTTAACAACATCCCAAAGATTTTTAGAGGAATTTCTATTTATTTCTATCTTTTCCTTAAAATAATTATACTTTGTTTTTTTAATTAGAACATTTAATTTATTTCTAAAAGTCAGAAATTCGCGTTTGGCATCTAAGTTTAGTGGATCCTTAATATATTTTTGGTAAAGCTTATCCCTAGTTTTAATGGAGGCAATTAAACCGTTTGTTATCCATGATTTTCTTTTACTTTTTTTCATATTCCTGAATTTCTGAGTAGCCTCCCCAATACATTTTTGAATCTTTTCTACAAAAATATTAGTCCCAATCTCTATGTTTTCAGTACCATATATTTCATGCCTGTCGACTCCCTCAATTATACCGTTAAATTTATTTTCATTTAATTTCCCATAAAAGTAATCACAGTTGTTAGTTTTTAAATTATTTTGAAATTCCAACTTACATTGCACCGCAATCGAGTAATGATCAGTTATATTTGTCCTTACTATAGTCGAAGTGACATTATCAACGATATCCCCCTATATCTTTGTCTTAGCATAATGTGATCTATGCATGTCCGCGACGCTGGACGTGTTGGTTTATTAATTAATGACCTAAACCCCTTCTCTGAAAAATAATTTAAATAATCCTGGCAGATCTGAGTTTTATCATTCATAATGTCGATATTTAAATCTCCTACAAAAACATATACTTATATGAGTTATAATCAAGGCCATCTAAAAGGTTTGCAGCCCTAAATTAAATTCATAGGGGTCCGTTGAGGGAGACCTATACAAAGCAAATAGTTTTACTTTATCATTTCCATGACTTAAGGAGAGTGAGATGCCGTTAGCTAATCCTATCCGAATAAATCTATAATCAAAATCTATATCTTTCTTTATGTAAACAATAACCCCGTCATTTTGATTTAGCCTATTCTCTGTACAAATACTCCGATAATTATCAAACTGAAAACAGTCCCGATCTTGTATAAACCAAGTCTCCGAAAGCACTATAACCTGAAATAAGTTGTTATATTGAGATATATATGCCTGAAATTCATCGAAGTTTTTCTGAATACTCCTAATATTGGTATGAAATATACTAAACTGTGTCCCCATAGGCTCTACATTAAATACACATTCTAGACTTTGTACATCATTCGTATTTATAGGTTCGTTATCAAAATACCTTACGTATGGATCCATTCTTTACAAAATCCTAATATACCTAACTTACTATTATATTTATCCTGCCCTTTTTATATTATTCTTTTTTCAATATTATTCCTTTATACATATAGTTAGTACTTGGTTAGAATTAATACATACATACATAAACACACATATATATACTTAAACTTCAAAAATAAACAACAAAATAAACAAATAAGAAACAAATGCTCCACAAATACAGTAAAAAATATATATATACACAGTTAAAATAATTTTAAAATATTTTTCTAATTGACAATAAAAACAAATTGATAAAATGTAATACGTGTTTAAAAATAATCCAATAAAATTTAAAATTTAAAATGTAACACATATAAAAGAATAATAAAAATTAGTTAAAATCAGTCTTTGTTGCTACTCTTTGTTCCCTTATGCTAGCTGACCGGGTTATAATTTTGGCTGCTGGTTGTTCTTCGTTATCAGAGGATTTTCTTTTTTTGATTCGTCTTCGTTACAAGTATCAAAAACTTCTGTGTCCATATGCTTATCTATGTGATTTGTTGGGGTGGGGGAGCACTATTATTTAATCTGGGAGGCAGAATTTTTGCGTTAAGTACGTCTCCGCTATCGGATACCAAATTGTGGCTCAGGGCTCAGGCTCACTCAATATCTAACCGAACAAAAAATAAAATAAATGTTTTTTAATGTGCAGTTTTTTTGGCAAATCTATGTTATACAGACTCTCCACGGATGGAGTTAACAAGAGGACAAATGGACCAATAATTTTATTTTTCGAAAAAGTAATTCTTCAAATTAAAGTTTTGCTTGTAAAAAAATAGGATTAACGAAGATTGACGTTGATTTTGTATACAGGGTTTGCAAAAACTTGATTTTTCTCCACCTGTATATTTTATTTTTTAGCAAAATGTCATTAGAAAAATTTATTTAAAATAATAATTGTAATCGATAAAAACAATAATACAAAATTTTATTGAAATCCATAATTTGGCGAAAACTGGCGTTTACTGTTGAAAAATTGTGTTTTGTATATAAGAATTTGGAGAAAGCAGGTGTTTTAAAAGCAAATTATTAAAGTTTTTAGGTGATTTTATTATAAAAATTTAAAATAATTAATTTTTGATAACTCCAGTATCAGTTTCATGAATCTTTTTAATACCCCTGTAATTTTAATAAAGTTTATTAAATATGCTATTTCAAATACATTTTTTAAACGATATTTTGCTTAAAAATTAAAAATAAAGGTAGTTTACTCTTGTAGAAAAATCATGTTTTTTTTTAAGTTTTTGCGAACCCTGTATACAAAATCAACCTTTTTCCTTTGTGAATCCTATTTTTTTACAAGCAAAAATTTTTATGAAGAATAACTTTTTTCGAAAAATGAAATTTTTGGTCCATTTGTCCTTTTGTTAACCCTCATCCGTGGACAGTCTGTATAGAAAAACATTACGCTTCAAAGCACGTATTTTATTGATTATCAATTTAACTTCTTATAATTTAAACGTTTTAAACTTTTGCAAAAAGACTTGTTTACTCTTAGCTCCTAAAAAGAATATTATTTCTATCTTTGAAATAAAGCATTTGCAGACAATTTAAAAAATACAGTTAGTGTGGCGAGCAGTGGTGCAGTGGCTAGCGTGTCAGCCTCTCACCGCGGCGATCCGGGTTCGAATCTCGGAGTCGGACATCGGATTTTTCATTGCTCGTCACCTCATAGTTGGCAATGGCAAACCACTGTGTAGTATTCTGCCATTTCTAGGTAGTAGTTATTTAAAAATAACGACCGTGGTGGCACTACCGCGTTGTCTAAAGGTGCTGTGAAATGCAAAAAAAACTGCGCATGTTTCAGTGCTTGGATAACGTTGACGGAACTCGACAATAATGGGTTAAACATCCAGTAACCCGGCACTCACGGTACACTGGTATTTAGGCATAATCCTTCGTGAGATGTCATAAAGATAGAAAAAAGATAGGAAATCTTTTTAAGCGACTTCAAAAAGGAAAGATGTTTTTGTGTTTATGTTATTCGATTACTTCGTCAATTGTAAACCAGTTTTAAAATTATATTTTTTTTAATTTAAAAGAGTGCACTTTTGCGGTGATCCCATAAAAAACAAGTCAAGATCGCGAGAGAAAAAGGTACTAGACCTATTGTTTTCTCTCTGCCTTACGTTGTTCGTGCGGCGAAATATATCAGAGGTGCATTCAGAGTCGACAATCTTGAGGTAAAATTTACCCCTTTCACTTAACTGAAAGAGGTACTTGGTGGCGTTTTTAGTATATGATTACTGATTTAATAATAATAATAATAAATTAAAAAGCGAAAAATAAACTAAAAAGTCAAAAATAAACACTTAAAAAAGTTAAACCCACTTCAAAAACTTAAATAAAACTTACTAGAAAGTTAAATAAGGAATAATAAATAAAAAAAATAAAAATAATGAAGTCGGGTAATAACATATGCGCTAAACTTAAACTAGTAAGGGTCGTCCATGATTCACGTAAGGCTTGAACAGGGGAGGAAGGGGTTTAGAATAATCACTAAACATCATATTTTTATAACGGTTTTTTATTTTTAGAATAAAATTGGAATAAACTTACTTTTAATTAATGATAATATTGTAAAAATAATATAATAATATATTTTGTACAAAAAAATACACTTGATTAATGGACGCTCCCTAATGTTAATTTAATAATTTTATAAGTAAAAGCTTTTTATACTTTAAAACCATATGTTATTGCCTGCCTTAATTTTTTGTTATTCATTTATTATTTTTTACTTTTTAATAATTTTTATTTATGATTCTAAAGTCGGTTTTTATTGTTTAATATAGCAAACCATTTTAAAGTAAATATCATTGTAAATGGAAGAATATAAAATTATAATAATTAATTTTCCAGCATTTATTGCAAATGTGGCCTGAATTCATTTTTCCATGAACGCTGCTTCGTCAATAATTTGACAAGGAAAAAAACGAGCAAAGTAATCCCGTTATCTTTCATTTCAATTTTGTTTGCCATCTCCAGAAATCCGCTTATATTAGGAAAAACACCCGACATCTCAAAATGGCTCAAGTTACTGAAATCCTACTTCAGAATTTGGTTAAATCTCCCTTTAAATTTTAAGCTATTAAACGGAAGAGTAAGGATAGATAAAATACCAAAAATCTAAAGAAAAATAATGGAGATAGATTTATCTAGAGAGGCGTTTACATAAACCACATATAATGTACCAAATTTGTTTACTTGGAAGTAATTAAAAGAAAATTCTTTTTATTTTTTTTTATTCGTTTACAAAGTACCAGATAATCGAGGAATGAAGCAAAAAAATCAGAATTTTTAGGACTGGAAATTCTTTTCTAATTTCTACTGTATACAAACCGGAAATTGCATTGCTGTGGAAAAAAATGCGTTCAAAAAATACATTATTTTAGAAAATTTAACATCTTTGGAAATAAAAGTCAGAACTGGCCCAAGTCGGGTACGCGGGGTTTTTGAGATCGCTAATCACGATTATAATGTTTAAACACCCCACGGACTCCTAGACACCGATTTCATCTCTAAGAATTTTTCTGACAAGAGTGCCAAAAGCAACCAGAAAATCATTGTGAGGGCGTTTTGTGGGGCGCTGTATCAAAATTTTATGTCAAAAACGACTCCCGAACACCTGGTGGACCAAAATCTAACCCTGAACGTCATCTTCGTGACTTTTCCTAACAAAATCGAAAAATACGAACCGAAAGTCGTTATGAAGGGGGATTTGGTGCGCTGAATTAAAATTTCGCGCGAAAAATAATCCTCTCAGCAACTGATAAACCGGAACCTGGCCTGGTGTTTCCAGACACAATCGCAAAAGACGAACCAAAAATCTTTATGCGCTGGTGCACCGAAAATTTTGTCTCGACATCGAAGTTATTCCCATCAATGTCAACCAAACCTGATGTCTTAGAAACCGACGTCAATGTTACAATAACTGTATGGACTTGTTGATTTAAGTAAAATAATGTATGAAAATCATTTATTAAAAACTGGATCAACTTTTTCGAGGGCCGGGCTGCAAATGAAAGTTACACATAAATGAATATATAAAATTATACGACCATTTTGGTGAGTTTTTGTGTTTGTCTCTGTGAAACCCTGGAAGACGGCGTTCAGGGCCAGGTAGCGGTGCACCAAGTGTTCGGGGGTGGTTTTAACATTAAATTCGAATTTAACACACTCCCTCACAATTATTTTCGGGTTCTTTTTGGAACTTTTGTAAAAAAGTATTTATTGTTGTTATCACATAATGAAGCTTAGTCCAAAGAAATGTCACCTTTTCCAGAAAGAAGTACTTTTTCATATTACTATAAAAGGGCGACAGAAAACCTTCAAATCATTAGTATAGATTCGACTTTTGTGGTGTAAACTTCGAGACATTGACAAGTAAAGATTTTGTCGTTGTAACCATAGTTACGTTGGATTGTTAATAAAGGTATAAAAATGAAAGCAAGTGTTTTTATACGAGGTGTTTTGGAACAATACACACAAAAAAAGGCCAGTAATTTTTTGGGGTACTGCACCTATTTCAAACTAAATACGTAATATTTGCATAAATGCAAACAAAAATTGTGTATTACCGCATTTATGGTTAAATTTAAAATTATACATATGAAACTGACCATTAAAAAAACAAAAACAATGAAAAGAGTTGTCTTTGAGTTATTTAATATAAATGAACTCTTCTCAGTCAATAAATATAAAATTATTATATGTATATTCGTAATATTATTTGGCTTTTCTCCAGAATAAAATTTAAAGTTAATTTAACATTTTAAGATAGAATAAGAATTAAAACTTTTATACATTATGAAGAACAATTCTGCTCTTTAATAATATAATAAAAGTTATTATTGCTTTAAAAGAAATAAAATAATGAAATATACAATATTAAGTTACTTACAATACTAAGCTTTCAATCTATAAACAAAGGTTCATTGGCACTCGGTTGAAATCATTTTTATGCAATAAAATAAAATCTTAACAAGACGCCAGACGAGAACTGGGCCAATGGTTGCGTCTCAAAAATGTGGTAAATAGTCTACCAAAAACGTGGTAAACAGTCCACCTAAACACTTAGAAACTTGTTAGAAAACTGAAAAAAATTAAAAATGAAATGTCCGATGGACACTTTAGAGCCTGACATTACTTTTGAAATATATGACATATAATAAAGTATTTTTATGTTTTATTTGTTTTCTGGGAGATTAATAATTAAATTATTAATCTCCCAGAAAAGAAATAAAAGATAAAATATATTCGTAATATTAAATCTCCGATTTTGTAGATTATCTGACGCTTTAATTGAAATAAAATTTGGTTGAGGCCTGCCCAGAGTTTCAATAATGTAAAATTTATTATCATAAGATAAATAATTAAAATTATGTGTCAGCAACTAATCGACTACATGGTCAGATTTTTAATTTCGTCCAAGTTATCTATAATAAATTTAAAAAAAAGTTACCAAAAACACCTTGAAGGAAAACACGTTAAAACACATTAAAAATATTACCAAAAAGCACTGCTATACTGCCTGTTTTATACACAAATATTCCAAGTAACACTAAAACGATTTATCGAAATGTTTTTATTAGTCTCGGCCCCTTACGCCGTGAGACGAGCACTAACGAAGACCAACTGAGCCTAGCCTCCTATGGCGGCTTACTTTACGCGACGAAAATTAAAACCAGACGTTTGTCTTTGCTTGATTGGATTTGCGGTGCTGTGTTTTTAAAGCGGCCAGTAGTATCGGCCGGAGGATTGCCTCCCTTGCTACGTATGACATTTATTATTTTAAGTTAATGGTTTCTTCGTTATTTAAATTTTCGCGGTGCGTGATGCAGTGTGGTACGTAGTGATAGTGTTAATTCTGGCATATTATGTATTTATATTAGAAGTTAATGGAGTTAGAATTATTGGTAAAAGTAATGATACCCAAGCATTTTTAGAAAAAAATATTAATAATTATTTTTCAATATCTTTAAATATATTGCGATGAATAGCCTTAAATTTTATGGAGAGGCTAAGCCTGCCTTGCCTCCTCTGGCGAGCCGCCACTGTCTACAAGAAGCACTCAAACATTTAACACACATTTATAGTCAGTGGCGTATGTTTTTTTGTTAAAAATATTTTTTCTGTTGCCGCTCGAGACGCCAATGGAATTAATAAATGTAAATAAGTTGGAATGTTATAAATAACATTATCAAAATAAAACAAAATTACGTTAAGGATATTAGGTTATTAAAAAAGTTTAACACCCTTAAGAAGGAATTTGCGGACCCATCTTTATAGAAACTTTTTTATTGTTTATAGTAGAATTTGCGCTTGAATATTCTTAAAAACATTCTGAAACACCTTGTATAGTAGACAAAATGATGTTACAGCGACCGTCTGATATAGTGAGAGCAACGAATTAGAAGTGTATTAAACCGTAAAATGGAAAGTGACTTGGGGGCAATGAAAACAATGTGTTATCAAATATCTTGTTTTCGTTGCGAACTCTATGAAACTAAATAATTAAAAAGGGACAGAGCTTAAGTCTAGTAAAGAAGTCAGACTAAGGACTAAAAGATATAGAATTTTATGGAAATGTAGGAAAATAAGTTGAAAATAATTTCAGGATAAAATTTGGCGAAATGCGTCAGTAACGGCTGATTTTTATATCATGGGCGTAACATCAACAAATTTTTTGTTTTCGTGAGCGCTTTAAGTCATTTTTCGTGTTAACCGTATTTATCGTAGCGGCTAAAACTGCATTTAAGATGGCAATATAAATATAAGACTTGGATAGAGGTAGGTATTTAAATGTTTTTAAAATGGTATAAACCGTATTAACACAAAAAAACGCATCTTCTGAACCAAGGTCGATAAATTTTTAAAAACAATAAAGTTATAGTAGGATAAATCACATTTTAAAAGGTAGAGAATATAACGAAAATTAAAGAAAACACAAGGGGATAGAGGGGGTTTTAAGGGTATAAAACGGTTGTTTCCGACTTCTGGCAAAACAACAAGTCCTATGAAAAAGCTTTAATAGCAAAGTTATAGGTAATAAACATTTACAACTATTGTATTAAAACTTTTAACACATGACTTCAAAATTTATGTGAAAATTTAAATAACCAAGTTTTTGATTTTTATTTTTTTCTTTTACAAAAAATAATAATATTTTTTGGTGAAAACTTACCTTTATATGTCACAAATACACACTTCCCTACCTCGGATCGTCGGAAATTTAGTTTTCCTTATACTTGTTTCTTTATAGCTTTTACCTTTTTCAATGAGTTTTTCCTGCTTATATTTTTTTTGGTTTCAATAATTATCGCTCCTGGTCCAACACTGATTAAAAATAAAAATCGGATTCTAGTTTTGTTGCATTTTGACATTTTTTATAGAACTTGTTTTTTTTTGTCAAAACCCCCCTTACCCTCCCCTTACCCCTTACCCCCTTACCCCTCTTTTCCCCTTACCCCTTTTCCCCTTACCCCTTTTCCCCTTACCCCCTTCCCCCTTCCCGACCATTGATCGCCCGTAATTTATTTTTCCTTTCATTTTGGTTAAATTCTCTTTCTTTTCCAAGGGGTTTTATACTTTTTTTTCACTTTTTACCTTTTTTAAAGGCTTCGGTACTGGTCTACTTGGAGAACTGGGCCTTTAAAATTAAAGTACGTATTATGTTGTTATGATTAGCTAATCAAATGTGTTAAATATAACTGAGTTTAGTGTTTATTTTTAAACTTATAGATTTTCTTTTTTGTAAATAAGTTGTTAATAGGCTTTAAAAGTAAACTTTGGCGGTTTTAGACCAAACGATAATGACGTATGGATGAATAATTTGATGAGGGATTAGAAGTTTGTTAGAGAGAAGAGAAAGTTTTCTGAGCTGCAGCAGACTAGAAATTGATGGGGCTTTTTTATTGGAGAAATGTTTTTTAACAAATATTTTTTTAACTAAAGCCAAGAGAAATATTTTAAAAAAATTAAATTGTTTTGAACAGAAATTTATAAGCTGGTATAATGTGTTTATGTAATGTTTGCGAAATAAAATGTTTAAGGATTAATTTTGATTTTCTATGTTTTATAATTGTAATATTTTTAATAAAGTAATTCAACTTGTTTTCATGGCACTGACTAAACGACCAGCGGCGGTTTTGCTTAATTATAAAGAAAACTGCCGTCCGGCGGTTTTTATATCTACCTGAAAACCGCCGAAAATTAAAACTAATTTGTTTTTACCGGCGGTTTTAAAATAAAACCACTATTGGATTATAAGGGCCTATAATTTAAAAAGATACATTACAAAACTATTTCGTCACATAGATCCAATAATACTATACTATACATAACTATAAAACACTTTAAAAAATATTGTTAGGCAGGAAAGGCGAATAAATAACTTATTAGGACGTCACAGTCAGCAATTAGTTATACCTTAAAATTCAAAAAAGTGAAAAATTATTTGTCTGAAAATTAAAGTATAAACAATAAAAAATAAAAATGAGCAAATATATAAAAAAAATATCAAGAAAAAAAAATAAAAAGAAAGAAAAAAGTTATTTACCAATTCGGAATCAAACTCGGAACTTGTGGCTTACGGGTCTACACTCGTAAGCACGTAACATTTTTTAAACCTTGATAATATGATTAAAGAAATAAGCCGTGTTTATGAAATATTTATCTTTTAACTTTTTTTCCTTTTCCTAAGAATTTTAAGTTTTAGCAAAAAGTATTTTAATTGGTAGCGGCATTGTCCACTCTGGGGGCAGCTCCACCCAATAGTAGGGTCTTAAAAACGTTTTTTTACTAAAAACGTTACCTTATTTAAAAATTAGGCATACCTTAATATAAACAATAGATTTGGGCAATCAACGCCGTGTATAATAAAGACCCATATGTTACTTACGGTTTACAATATTCCAAATTTCTTAGGTGGGCGGAGCTCCCGGACCTTCCCTAAATGGAAAATTAGGAAAACATTTTAAACAACTTTTATAATTTATACTATTTTATAGTTTAAACATGTTTTTAAGATTTCAAAAGCCTGCAATTTTTTTTGTATTTTAAAGAAAATATATTAAAAGTAAACAGGAAAACTGACACCTCATAAGAATGGAAAGATATATTGCTCTAATATGTCTGTGTGCTTAACCTACGCTTTACGTGATTTAGATGTTACATGAGAGAAGCGTGTATAAAAAATGGCTTTTTTTATATACTACGTGTTTTAAACAGCTGCATTATGTAAAGTTTTTTTTTATTAATAAATTTAGATAAAATTTGTGTTTTGTATTAGTTTGTGACTTAAATTTAATGAAAAATCTTCAGGCTTAACAAATTACGCCTACAATCTGTCAAAATTGTAATTTTTTTATTGTTTTAAAAATTATTTAATAATAAATTAGTTATTAATAATGAGTTTTTATGGAGGTAAAGTACTTTATTTTAGAAAACTACATAAAGTGTTACGCAAAAGTAACTTTTTTAACACGCTTTTTCTCACTTCTTAGCTTAGTGTTTTGCTTTAATGTCTACTAGAATTTACTTTAAGAGAAATGTACGCAATGTAACAGTAAAGGCGACTTCAACTAAATCAAAAGACCTAGTTACCATATTAGTTATTCAAAGAGCAGCAGTGTTGCAATTCGGTCAATCAACTAATAAAAATGGTTTCTTGATCAAAAGAGTCGAATAGCTATAGAAAAATACGATTTTGGGTTTGAGTCTCGGCTAGAAGCAAAAGCACTTTTGAAAACAAAGCATTAAATTAATTTATATTAACAGCAAAATATTAGGCATCATAGTCTAAAAACCTAAATAATACAAAGAGTAGTTATCACCTAAGGTTCCGCGTAATTTTATAAAAAGTGGAAAACGTAAGTTCTTAAATATTTACACTTAAACTGCTGGCATAACAAATCCGACTTTGAACCTTTTGCCTTATGGCAGAATTGTTTACGGAATCTATTATGACAACCACCAAAACAGCACAAATTGGAGACTAATTTTTCTTGTATTTTTTATTGCATTTATGTAATAAATTATAAAAATTATTTAATTATTAACTGACACAACAACGAAAAACTTGACTATGAATTGTCATGGGCTCTTATACTAGTTCAAAATTATGCCGATGACGGCTTTTTAACAACGTTGCAAGATTAATTTTAATTATTAATAGTCCGCAATTTTAGTGTTGTGTCACTTAAAATTTGAAAGTTTCCAGATAAATTGAAATTAAATTATAAATTTTTTATTTACTTTATGCACTTGTAACATAAATTGATTTTTTTAGTGAAAAATGGGGGGTCTCCGTTTTGTAGTTATATCTTAAAAAATATTGAAGCTAGATGAAATTTGAAAAATATCCTAAAATAGGAAAACAAACATTTCAGTAGGACATTTTCCAACTTCCGGTGTTGTAGCTCCATTATTTATAATTTCAATTTAACCTGAAAATTGGGTTTGCGTAGATGTTTGACGCTGGCGCAACCGCTACACGAGTGTGCAATACAAAATAATATTTTTATAATATTAAATATTCATATTTTAAATCTGAATAAAATATATTGTGATCTAGATACGTAAATTACTTAATTGGACAAATATTTCTTTACTTTATTTTTGGTAAGTTGTTTAATTGTTAAATAACTTATTTTTTATAGGCTTTAGTTGTCATAAAATATCTTGTTAAAGTTTAAATATTGTACTATTTTTTTGCAGGCTCTTTTTTATATACATAATTAACATGATTTTGTTTAAAAAGTTTTTTTTTTCATTTGTTTTTATTAATGTTCCTAATTTATAAAAATAAAATTCTGAAAATGTCTAGTCCATTTATTTATAAAAATGTATAAACAAATGATCGTACAAAATTGTTTAGCCAAGCTTTTAAACACAATATGAATACAAAAATATGTAAAATCAAACATTTAGCTACAAAAAATTATTAACATATCCCGGATTTATCATTTTTTGCTAACTAAGAAAATTTATAATTAGCAGAAACTTTTATTGGCTTTTAAAACGAAATCTTGTTAATTATGTATACAGGGTGTTTCTAAACAAATACAAAAATTTTAGGAGGTGATTTTTTACCAATTTTCAACGGTAAATTAAAATTATAAATAATGAAGCTACAACTCCGGAAGTGGGGACATGTCCTACCGAAATTTTCTCCTCTTTTAAAATTGTTTTTTAGTTTTTTAAAATTTATCTAGCTTTAAAGTTTTTCTAGTTATAACTACAAAACGAAGACGCTATTTTTTCCACTTTTTGTTTGTTTGTAACACTTGCAATTTTCAAAAGCGGGATAATTAAAATAATTAAAAAAATATTTTTCAGATTTTTTTCAATCCAAAATACCAATAATCATATTTTAATAATATCAAGAACTATTTTTTTTTCAGGAAACTCACACACTAGGTAATCCCTTTTATGTCTTTAATTAATTATTTTAAATAAAAAATCCAGATTTAAATAAACAAACTTCAATTTTATTTTACTAATTTGATCATAACAGTATTTTGTTACTAAATACCAACCCCATTATTCTTAAAAATATTTAATATGGTAATATTCAGACTTTATTATCTACAAAATAAAAATGTATAAGAAAAATCGAATATTTTAATTTCCTGTTTCCAACCGTAAGATTTGTGAACTACCAGCTGTTTGTAGCTGAATGTATTTTCTGGTTGCTTTTTTAATATATTGGGCTCTCTTGTAAACGTATATTTCTTTCTCTAGACAAATAATATATGTCCTGTATGAAACAATTTGCTTTTGTCTAGTTTTGCACATAGTTTTGCTCATATTGTTAAGTACACTTGTGTAGTTTTGTTTTTGCAGAATTTACACATAGAGTTTTATTCCAGTTGTAAATTTTGCTGCGCCAGCGAAACTGCAATTTGCTTGGAGTAGTTTAAAAATGTACCTATACAAGCGTTTTAGTATTGTTTGATTAAATATTTTAACAGTGTAATGTTTAGTGCTAGAAAAAATGCATTGTAAAATAGATGTTATATTAAAAAATTTATTACCTAACGTACAGGGTGGGCCAAATTCGACGTTCTTTTTATATAGCAAACTCATGTTTTTGTATGTTTTACACAAATACTGACCCTCGTTTGCACTGCTCGAATTTCAAGTTAAACTCACTGGTGAAAACAGCAATTCACTATCTTGCGTCGTTTACTTGCAACAGCGTGTTTCTTAATTTTTGCATTTTATTCAATTTAACTTTTAATTTTTAAAGATTTTTTAATTCAATAAAAGATTGCTTTTTAATTTTTGGTGACGTATTTTTTAAATATTTATTAATTTTTGTAAATTTTAAATGGAACAACCTGTATATTTTTTCAGTATTGAAATTGGTAAAAAATAACCTTTCTAAAAATTTATCACACCATTATTTCTTTTGAGCCTTTCTAAGATATTACTTTTTTTATTTATTTCTGATATTGGCTAAAAAATTAGGCCATGAAGAAACTAATTTTTATTTTAGGCAATCTTATTTTATTGTTTGTATTTTATATACTGCAGAGGCGAAGACAATTAGTATAATATAAATAATTTAATAACGCAAATAAAGATAAAAATAATTCATTTTTAAAAGTAAACTTATTTATTTTGTGGATATTTTACCCTAAGCACTTTTTATTTAGGTTTTATTAATTTTGTAATGTTTAATGTAACAAACAATAATTATTTTTTGTACACAATATATCGGTAGGTAAAATATTTTCATGAAAAACAAACACAAGCTTAATTTAATAGTCATGGTCATATTAACCGTCCTATATACAAAAATACGTTTTATATTTGTTAGATTAAAAATTACTGTATTAGAAAAACCTGGTAAATAAGTTTTTAGTATAAAACATAAACAAAATAAATAAGTTTATTTTTAAAATGGGATTATTCTTTACCTTTATTTGTGTTATTAAAATAAATGGTTTTCGTCATTGCAATCAATAAAATACAAAAAGTAAAATAGGACTTCCTAAAATAAAACATAATTACTTTTTTCATGTCATACTTTTAGTCAATATCAATGACAAAGTATGCAATATATCAGAAACGGAATAAAAGAAATATAAAAATGTGATATGATTCTGAAAACGTTCTTTTTACTAAAAAATATACAGGGTGTTCTATTAAAAAAACGCATATAAATAATTATATTAAAAACGTTTTACCTTACAGAAAAATGATTAGAAAATCTGCATAAAAATTGCTGAGAAAATATTTTTACAAAATTAAAAAATCTTCAACAATAAAAAAGTTATGCAAGATTGGAAAAACGCAAGAAATTAGGAATTACGCTGCTGTAGCAAGTAAACGTCAGTTTTTGTGTAAAACAGACAGAAACATCAGACCGAGATTGTTCAAAAAAAATCGGCCTCACTTTATCTTTGCTTTCCACGCATTGGCAAAAAGTCCCCGCCCATGAAGGTTTTAAAGTAATACGACGTGTATGGTGTAAGAGGGCAATATTTTAAACCTTAAACATTTGGCTTAAGCAGGCTATCAGTCATATAAATATTTGTCAGAGCTTAATGGATACCGCCGTTAAAGTAATTAAAATTATGATAAATAAATGTATATCATATCTCAATAACGTTTGAAGATTTTTTTTTGTTTTATATTTCTATAAATGTCATTCCCAATAAAAATTATTAAGTATCAATATACAGCGTGTCAAAAAAGTTTGGAAAGAATTAAATATGTTAGAAATTTTGGACCTGTCAAGTAGCCAGTTTGAAAATTGTATCAGAAGAAATACCTTCGCACTTTACCTATTATTTTTACTAATTTAAAAAAAAATTCTGCTATTAACAGTTAAAAAGAAAAGATGGGTTTTCATACCATTGTATAGCAAAAAACAGAGGGAATCCAATAATAAAATATTTAAAATGTATCTTATTTAAAGTTAAAAACTTTAATTTGATTTCTGCGAAACTGATGATTCGGTAACATCGCCGATATCAACACTAAACTCGGAGGATGGTTTTACTCTAAAGTACCAAATTTCGTCCAGTTTGATTAAACATTTTCTGAGTTATTTAAGCGTTTCCGAACTTTCTGGATACACTGTATAAAGACTTAGTATAAAGTTAATTTAATATCTTTACAAATTTAAATTAAATTTTTTACCATGGCGTAAAATGTTTCTTTTATTCTCTTTAAACGTTTCTACTGTTACGAAAAAGTCATAACTTATAACATCTGCTAAATATTTTTATGTTAATTGACAATATTTCAAAACCCTATTCTGTATTTTTGTTACAGTTTCTTTGGTTTTTGCACTTAAACGTCTCTTAAATTAATCGTTTTCAAGAGGTTTACAATCACGTTTTGGTTCAGCAACGCATCTAATGTCCTTATTTGTTGCTAATTTCCAAAAATAAGACTTTCATCAGTACACAATATTTTTTTTTAGTTTTTCTATTATAAAAACACTGAACCATTAATACACGTTCATAAATTAAACATAAAAAAAAATTAAACCGACTTAAAATAAAGGAATAAAACTCACTAAAAGTTCAAAGTAATAAAAACAAAGTTGTCGGGTAATAACATATGGTATTAATGTATAAAAAGATTTTGTTTATTTAGTTATTAAAATTGAGTAGTTTAGCACCTAACTTATTATTTATTTATTTTTTACTTTTAAGAGGGTTTTATTACTTTTTTGGAAGTTGTTTTTATTTAGGTTTAATTTTCGCTACTACTTTTTAAATCGGTAAACATACATTAGAAAACACTACTATTGCCTCTTTTAGTTCGTTGAAAAGGGTAAATTTTACCCCAAGTTTGTTGATCCCGAATGCGCCCTGACCTCTTCTTTAAAAGCATTTACCACACTAGAGGCAGCTTTGCCACATGAACAACGTAAGAGAAAAAAATAGGTCACAGTACCTTTCTTTCTCGCGATCCTAACTTGGTTTTTTATGGGACCACCGCGAAAGTAAACTCTTTAAATTAAAAAAAGTTAAATCGGTTCACAAACGCCAGAGTAATCGCGCAACATACACACAGAAAAACATACAGGCGAATTGAGAACCTTCATTTTAAAATGGTTATAAAAATGTTTTAATACTTGAGTTGGTTAAGAATGTTCCTTAGTTGTAATCGTATTTTATTTCTATATAAATTATACAAAGATTTTGCTTTTATGTAAATACTAAAAGCTTTTATACATAAATCTCATTACATAAGAAACAACACTTAAATATTTGAACTTATAGACAGTTTAACTTTTATCCATAATGGTAATTTTGCAGGCGCCTCTAAAACCGCAAACTCTGAAAATAGTATTTTGTTTGGTAAAAACCAACTTTAAAAGTTTTTAACCACTTCATATGCATAGGCATTAAACTAGTGTGCAGAGTTTTCCAGTGAAGCCTTTAAATGGATTTGCTCAATCGACCAGATTTCAATTGCACAGTGGTCTCGAATACAGATCTTTTTTATATTAGAAAAATTATTGTTTGATGGTACCTTACGAGCGTTTTTATTCTCACTGAAGAGCCTATCAATTTGTAGTATAGAAGGTAGCAAGGTTTTTAAAAATAATTTTAGGTCAGCTAATTTTTTTGATATGTTCCTTTCTTAATAGACCCTGGGCTGTCTGGCTGACGGTAGTGGTGGCGTTAGTTCACATCCTACCTGTACAGGTAATAATACAAGGTTTTAAAAACATTTAGAAAAAACCTTATTTTTAATTTTATGCTTTATTTGTTTTCTGGGAGATTAAATTTAAACAAAATATTATTTGGCTTTTCTCCAGACTAAAATTTAAAAATGTATTTAACATTTTAACAAAATTAAAACATTTATACATTATGAAGAACTATTCTGCTCTTACACGATATAATAAAAGTTATTATTACTTTAAAATAAATAAAATAATAAAAAGTTTAATATTAAGATACTTACAATACAAAGATTTCAATCTATAAACAAAGGTTCATTAGCACTCGGTCGAAATTATTTTAATCAAATAAAATAAAATCTTAACAAGACGCCAGACGAGAACTGGGCCAATGGTTGCGTCTCAAAAATGTGGTAAACAGTTTACCTAAAAACTTACTGATAAACTTGTTAGAAAACTGAATAGGTGTATCTTTTACCAGTTATTTTTTCTAAAGTAATGTCAATTTCTAAAGTGTCCATAAGACATTTAATTTTAAAATGTTTTTAGCTGTTTACCACATTTTTGGTAAACTATTTACCACATTTTTGAGATGCAACCATTGGCCCAGTTCTCGTCTGGCGTCTTGTTAAGATTTTATTTTATTGGATTAAAATAATTTCAACCGAGCGCTAATGAACCTTTGTTTAAACATATTTTTAATTTATTGTCTTTAGATAGGTTTACCAAACATACTTTTTAACTTGCCAGACACTTTTATCACAGATAAATTATACATTTTTCTCCCTTCTGACTTCTGAACCGTTCGGTATATTCGGATAAACTTCCAGCGTTTTTGGTTTACTGCTCTTGGTAGATCTAAGATCGCTCTCGTTAAGATTTACGCGTTCGGTAAACGATCTGACTTGCTTCCGCTTGGAGGTTCGTTTTTGTTTTTACAATTTTGTTGCTCCGAAATCTCAAAGAGATCGCTTTTAGTTGATCCAAAAATTTCGTGAAGAAGAGAAATTATAACTATAAATTTTTGTTAGAAAACCAAACCGTTTTGTGTATCTGGAATAAGTTGTTGCGTTTAAAATATTTAAAAGCATGGAGCAAGATCGAAGTAGAAACGATTTTAATTAGATTTGTGACGTCATAGATCCTTTTTGAGCGATCTGAGAGCACGTAAACCGAAAACGCTATTAAAACGATAATATATGACCAAGGTCTGCATTTTTTGACATATCAGTGACACTGCAAAAATTAATATCTGATGATTGAATTTTGGGTTTTAGGCCATGCAGAACTTTTTATAAAGAATACCTTTTTTCGTATAATTAATAATAAAAAAAATCCCCATGGTGAGAACTGAACTTAATTTTGTTTTTGTAGTCACGTTTGCATATTTGTAAGTAATTTTTAAACAACTTTTTGTATTAAAAAATCGATATTGTTAACAATTAAGGTACTTTTTCTTTTTTTCTTTGGACAATCCACGAAGGCTGAAAGCCTAAATACTAACGTACCGTGGGTGTCTTAAGCAGGGTAAGAGGAAGTTTGTTAACACGGGACTTAAAAACTTGAAGATTTGGGGGAAGGAAAGACCTCCGCTTTCAGTAGGTTCCACAGTCTAGAAACTCTAGGGATAAAAGAACGATCGAAATGGGAAGTTTGGGGCCTGTCCAATTGAACCGTATAGGGATGCATATGCGCGGCACCACGAGTTTCTCTTTGGGAGCTGCAAGAGGAGGGACTATACTGGATAATTCGTCGGACCAGAAGCCGTAAAAGTATCTACAGAAGAGCTATAGATCTTCCACAGCTCGACGATGGGCAAGAGAAGGAAATCTTTGAGTAAGTAAAGGATCATTAATAAGACGAACAGCCATTCTTTAAATGGCATCAAGAATGCTAAGGGTTGTAGAGGATGCCATTCCCCAGACATGAGAACAATATTTCAGAGAGGGTCGAATTTGGGACACATAAAAAGTGTATAAATTGGAAGGAGCTTAAGCAAAATTCACATTTTCTGACATACCTCGTATACCAATGCAAAAAAATAATATCTGATAATTGAATTTTAGGTTTAAACCTTGCAAAACTTTTTATAAAGCATAACATTTTTTCGTAAAATCAATAATAAAAAAGTTTTCCATATGGTGCGAACTTGTAGACACGCAGTATATTAAAAACATTATTTATCGAAGTATGATGCACATTTATTTACCTCAATTTGAATTACTTCTAGAAGGTCAATTTTTAAATATTTTTTGTTTTTTGCTTTTAAATGTGCATTTAAAAAAATGTTAAAAATTAAAAAATACTTAAATAAAATATTGATTACATAATAATATTTACGTGCTTTCCTACGAAAGTAACCATTTAAAACAAAATAAAAAAAATTACCTGTATAATTTTTTTTTTTTAGTTGAGTTCGTGGCATCTTATGGTTTTACTCAATTTGCGCATGTAATTTCGTAACATTAAATTTATATTTTTGGGATACACCTTACTTAATTTTTAATATTTAAAAAATAACAAGAAATCAACGTAAGTCTATTTTTAGAAAAAATTCGACAAATATGTAACACATTTTAAAAACATTTAAAAATTTAAAAATAAAAATAAAGCTGCACTATCACAAACATAAGACAACATATTTAATTCAGATGGCATAAGGCCTTGAACGTTTTAATCCCAAGTATGTAATGTCTACAGTGAATCATGGCAAAGGTAGTGTTGTGTTGTGGGCGTGCTTTTCATCTGGGGGTTGGACTTCTACACTTTATTGTTGGAATCATAAACAGGTTTATGTATAAATACATTATGGAAAACGTGATGCTACCTTTCTCAGCATAGAAAATGCCCATATAGTTCATTTTTAGATAAAGTTCCAAAGCACATTTCTAAGCATGTGTGACAGTGGTTCAGGAAAAATAATATTCCAGTTTTAGACTGGCCTGCGGCCTGCGCCATCCCGCGACCTAAATCCCATAGAAAACATATGAGAAAAAGTAGAACGGCGAATACGAAGGAAATTTTTTCCTACGAAACAAGCACTTATGAATAAAATTTTAGAAGTTTGGACACTTCATGTATTATAAACTTTAACAAACTTCGATGCCCAGATTTGCCAAAGTTATAGGCAACAATGGATATGCAATTGGTTGGTAAACCCGTAAATAGTTTAAAATTGTATTCTTATTATTATAATTTTGTACTTTCTTTGTTTATTTAATTAGTTAACCTTAGCAAATGTTTCAATAGTTTTGTCCTCATTTTTTTAATATCCTCGGATTATTTACTGCGCTTCGCATGTTGCTTTAAATAATGTTTTAAAGAAGTTTTTATCAAATTATCACAGTATGATCTATCTTGAAAACGACACTAAAACTATAAAGCAACATAAAGATTTATATTATTTGCAACTTTTAAAATTTCTTGCAATACTTATCTCCGATAGTATATATTTATTGGACAAAATGTTTTCCTTTGCGTATTTTTAGGAATCCCTAAAATTAATTGATAAATATTATTAACGGAATTTTACAGTAATATAATTTAATAATATGTCGAGTAAGTCAAGATATTATCTTTATTAATAAGCTGCAACGACAATGTTTATTTTATATTAGCCTAAAAATTCATTTTAGCTAAGTACGTAATTTTTTTACACATTTTTTCTATTATAACATATAATTATTGTTTCGGTATATTATTATTTAGAATAATTAATTATGGTTAAACTTTTTAAAATTCAATATTTAATAGCTTTTAATTGAAAAAAAACGAGATTTTTATGCGTGATTGAGCAACTATTTATACCTGTTAAAATAATGTTTTTCTCTTTTATTTCTTGCTTTATTTGAAAATTAAATTCGGTGTCTAAAAATTACCAAAAAATTCCATAACTTGTTTTTAAGCTAAACAACAACATTGCTTAATTGTCATTATTAATTGAAACACTTGAAATTGAATTTTCTCATGACAGATGAGAATTATGTCACTCAGGAGAGCAAATTAACAAAACGTAATTAAAGAGAATGTAGTTATCCTCTAATTTTGAATAAATAAAGTTACTGATTTTGTCATTCGTTTATAAAAATATAAATACATGTAAAAAAATTCGTTTTAAAAATTTAGTTAGAGATGAGAGATAGATTTGATTATTTTAATAGGAACAATATTTTTTTAAGACACAAAAAGAGTTGGAATATTGCACACACTTATTCTATGTTGTGATAAAATAAACTGCTACAGTATTTATTCTATAATTAGTAGAAGTAGATTATACTAAAACTATAAAAGCTAGAAAATTGTAATATTGGAAATATAAAGTAGTCTTTAATACATTTGTTTGAAACGAAATTATATGATCGTTTTTTACTAAATTTAATTAATGTTAACCAATATAAACTGCGCTTTCTGCCGAGTTAAATGTATTAGGACATAATCTAGGTACGTCATAAAACCCCAGAATACCCAGAATAACGGACGGAGGTAAACGGGGCGCGAATATCTCTTTACCTGCACGCCTGTAAGGTTACGTTTATATCATAGGTAAATGGGGCGCCAGCCCTTCCCGAGAGGGGGTGTGGGTCAGGGCAGGTAAGAATTCCTATAATTGACACTAATAATTTGTATACCACTGTACGAAAAGATTTCCGCTCAAGATTTTAATAGTGAGAAAATGTCGGTATCAGTAATTGAAAGTGTAAGTGGAAAAGATTTAATAGCCTAAAAAAATTTTACATTTTCCAAAGACAGTAAACAAAAGAATGTAAATATTTTTTGATGCAATAAATGTTTCGTAATTAATAAAATTTTTAAAAATAGACTAACATTTTATTTGGATACCTTTACTTTAAAGAAAACATTTGCGCCCCGTTTACCTATACGATTTTATTGACCCCAAGATCCCTGCGCCCCATTTACCTGTTCAATAAAAACTTTGGTGGAGGCCTTGCGCCCCGTTTACCACCGCCGAGAATAACAATATACAGAAACGACAATAACCGTCGGCACCTTTAAAGTAGCGGGCCCAGAATTTCGTGACGCCTCGTATTGACACTTGACCAGTTTTCTAGCGCTAATACACTGAAAAAATGTCGATGGCGTAGTAAAGCATCTTACACTATAAAAAATAACTTAGAGTAAAAATATTTTGAAACAAAAATACATACTGTTTTAAAGATATTAATTCTCCTTTAATACCGGGCTTTCCTTAAAAGTGGTTCTTTCTATAACTTTTTTATCTTTTAAGATAAACAAATTTGAAACTTCGTATATCAATGTATAACGTAAATGTCCATTAATGGATCTATTTACTCGTTTTCCAATACTTTAACCGAAAATACCAGCTACTCTCCCATTTTAAATGGCACAATTGGTATATTTTATCTTATTTCGATAGTTTATGGAATTCTGAGCACAATGATACATGAGATGTCATGTTTGGACACTTTTGCTCTGATTTTTGTTCTTTTTTTTAATTATAGTTAGTTATAGTTATACTTAGACTAAAACGATCAATTTAAATCTATGGAAAATGGAATAAACTCTTACAACACTTCTTAAGGTGAGGTTGAAGTTTGCAAAATACTATTTAATAAAACAAATTCTTTTTTAAGGACGTTCCCAAGGAGTAGTGCGGCCATTTAGGTTTCTAGAGGCGTCGATACATCTTTTACATAAATTGTCGAAATATATTTCTATCTGTATTTTTATATTAATTAATAATAAAGTAAATATTAGGCATTAAAACAATAAAACAACTAAGCCAATAATATAAATTCAAATTTATCTATTACCGTTTTGGTATCTTGAAGAGTGGAACGTACGGATTTTTCCTTATAATAATAACTATAAAAATAAACAAATACATCAGGCAACTTTAATTAACAATCAGTACGGGATGTTTAAAATGCCACCCCAAATTAAAAACTTTAAAAGATGCCCAAATCGGTCATATTTTTATAATAAACTTTTGACACCGGATTCGTATTCTCGGACCGTTCTACGGACCCGGTAATGCGTTGACATTTGACCAGTGTTACCCCCACCTATTTATTTTTGGCGCGAAACGCTAGTTCGTTTATTACTAATCTGTTACCTCGAAACGCCCGACTGTCAAATTTTCCGTTCGTTTAGTACATCTGTAAGCTTGACTAGATCTGCTCTGTGTTCGATAATTGAAGATCTGAATGCTCGGAGCTAGCTCAGATCGCCTCAAGTCAAATCGCCGAGCGGACAGATCTAAAATTTTTATGTCAAAAATAGAAAACGCAAAATCAGGTACATTTATAGGTTGGAAAACGAGAAATTTCAAAATATTGTCATTTTTTCAAAAAAGACATGGAATCAGAAGATTTAGTTGGTTGTTTACTGTATTCTTGTAAAATTTGCGAATTTGTTTGCATTAATCCCGAAGATATGACAGATCACGTAAATGGCCATTCATTCGCAAGTAGGTCGAATTGTCAAATGTTTTAGAACGCGTTCGGTAACTGCTATCAGCTCTGTTAGCTCCAAAGGGACGTGACTTTTTCTCTGCATCTGCTCGCTCTGCTAGCAATTTCTTAAACGAACTCACTTTGTATATTGTTATTCTGGAATAAAACTAAAGGTGGCCAGAGGGGCAAGCATTTTCGTTAACCTTGCAGGGTACAGCGAATACTAAAGTGATGGAACAAATTTGATTGCACTATCTCGATTTCAAAACCAGCGGGGTAAGTAAATCGTGGCTAACCTAATTCGTTTTCGTTTTAAATTTTATTTTGAAATTATTTGAAATATTTTAAATAAACAGTTATGTAGCAAATAAAGAAAATATACCAAATAAAAATAACATTTCCACCTGCCAAAAACCAAATTGGTTGTTTTTACATTTTTCTTCATAACTTAGCAAATTAGAAGACAAAAAAGTTATATTTTTAGTTGATTAATCTAAACAAACATGAAAGTTGCAAAATTGTTTAATCGCATGTCACATTATAAAACCAAATAACGTTTACTGTATTTTTAATTGTACTTAGTGTATTTTTTATGGACAATAAAATGTCGGTTATTAAATAAACCTATACACAAAAATATATTTTGTCCTTACATATTTCTTAGAAAATTTGAATAAAAAAATCTGACTCATTATTATTGGAATTTTCCCTGTAATATAATTCCATTTATAAATCAGTTATTCAATAGAAACACCAAATTAACTATTTTCGGTACTTAAAATCAATTTAATAAATATATTTTGTTAAGAATATGATTCCATTACTTTTTATTTATAAAAAGACATTAGAAACCACTGCAAGCAAAAATAATTTAAAAACAAAAATTTTTTAATGGAAGGGCTTATTTGTAAGAAACGTGATAAGCCACAACAGCTACAGAAATCTATTTTATTCTCTAACAAGAAAACTATCCCAGGTGTCCCTCTGCCGATTTTGATGAAGCTGCAATATGTTGTAGTATATCAGAAAATAAGAGAAACCTATTTTTTCTATCGGCCATTAAACACTTTTAACGGGTAAAATGCACCCATGAAATCCACCTCATTTTTTTTAAATATCTTGGAAAAGAATAATAGAGGCTGATAGAATTTTCGATAAATAAAATTATGGTTTTGATTTCTTGAATTAAACTCAATTCGTTTTTATTATTATATTTATAAAAAAAAACGATTTTGAGGTTGGATTTTACAGGTATTATTTATAATTTACAATTCCAAAATTCAAAATTTTGATATTGTAACTTTAACCGAAAATA
Organism: Listronotus bonariensis; assembly: GCA_014170235.1. NCBI lineage: Eukaryota > Metazoa > Arthropoda > Insecta > Coleoptera > Curculionidae > Listronotus > Listronotus bonariensis. The sequence goes on from JACEGR010001723.1 coordinate 130,652, forward strand.
CCAGCTACTCTCACATTTTAAATGGCACAATTGGTATATTTTATCTCATTTCGATAGTTTATGGAATTCTGAGTACAATAATACATGTCATTTTTGTATAGTTTTGCTTTGATTTTTGTTCTTTTTTAATTTTAATTTATAGTGTTATGCTAAGACTAAAACGATCAATTTAAAGCTATGGAAAAATGGAATAAAGTCATACAACACTTCTTAAGGTGAGGTTGAAGTTTGCAAAATCCAATTGCACTTTAGTGGCTGCTTGCTTCTTAGAAAAACAATTGAGAAATATATTTTGCATTTTACAGGGACCACAAAAAATACAAACATATAAAAATTGATCAAGACAAACCTACCGTTATTTTTAATAATTCATTAAAGTTAAAAATATTTGCGAATTGAATAGGCATTCAATATATGATATATAATGTATACAGAATTTAGCTAAATTAAATAACACATAGGCAATGTCAGGTAAAGAGACGGTCTAACGTGAATACCGGCATGTAAACATTTCGGATTGGATGTCTTTTTTGTTGTTGCTTTACTGAACGATCTACCTTAACCCTTAAGTGGTGATATCTAAATTTCTGTCACTTAGGGTGACATGTAGTCTGACAGACTCCTGAGATTCCCTATATTCACATAATATAAATTATTTTTTATCTTTAAATGTTTAAATAAAAGTGTTTATATTTTTTTAAACATTTATATTATAAAAAATACAGAATTAAAATGTGGTCCCCCAAAAATAATCAACTCTAGCCTAAAATACAAATCGAATCATTATTTTGGGCACATATGAATCTTCATTGGTGATAAATGTACAAGAAAAACACTGGTAATAACTATTTGCCTAAAGGTAAAAAAACCTGCAAAACGTAAAATATAGTGAATAATTTATACATCTATATCGCTATTTCAACAAGGGATGCAGCATTTTTTAACACTGCAACCAAATGGGCTTTTGCAGTTAATCACAAAAATGCTGTCAATATTTTGTAAGTTTCCTTTCTAGAACATCAATTTCGGGAATGTCTTGAATACGATGGATACTTTGTCTTACATGTCTAAGGTATGCCACAGTTAAGCTTCTAATTATAAAATCTTTATAACTTACGAATCAGCTAAATTTTTAATAAATAGAAAACCAATTAAGCCTAAAATTTAACGTAGGAGAGAAAGAATTATTGCTAAATCTGTTTGCAACCAGCCATAGTCATTAAAATAAGTTTTGTTACACACGTGGTGACATGGAGTCAGAGAGACTCCGTGACTCAGCTAACTTGAAATCAGATTAACGCTGGATGCCGCCTTTTGAGCATCTACTACTAGACTACAATCTAGAAAGGTACCCAAAACGGTAGGTTTTATTTATATTGTGGTGGTGGATATGTGCCAATATAAAATTTGCGGAGTCTAACAGACTTTATGTCACCAGTTAAGGGTTAACCTATTGCTTATAGAGTTAATTTTGCTTACTTGATAATTTAAGTAATAATTTAATAAAATGAAATAGGTATAAGTAGTTTAAATAGTTTTAAGTTTTTTATCTAAAACATTTGTTAGTAATAAAAAGAATATTTGTTTATTTTACTAAACACAAATAACCAATTGCAATAAAAAGTAGTTTATCATAATCGGCATTTTTACGTTGGAAAGTATAACCATTTACACTTTTGCTACAATTATAAATATTTTTTACATCTTACTTATGGTTTGATTTAAAAAATTAAATTGGATATTTTAAACATTTAAAATTGTCATTACTTTTTTGGGCTAGACTAGCCAGTTTGATTGCCGTTTTTAATTAAACCACAATGTTCTGATAATTTGAAGAATTATGTCAGTCAAGGGAGTAACTTAACAAAACATTATTAAAAGAGAATGGAATTATAGCGAGAAAGTATCTAATTTTAAAGATGTTGGGACCTTTATCATTTATAATTAAATTTTAAACAACTTAGGGCATCAAGTCCCTCAGATAATTTAGTTAGGCGTCGTTTTTAACCTGATATCTTTGTCATAAACAATAACAAACTGCAAACCCCTAAAGAAAGTTAATAACTTTAACTAAATTTTTTGACTTTTGTAGGGATTATGCAAACATTTATATTGGAGAATTATTACCCAGTGAAATAAGGTCAGGCACTAATAATTTATGGATGGTGGAGGGAGGATAACCATCTTTTATGGCGGACAAGTTGAAAAAGTGGCCATCGGAATGTAGCAAATTGGGATGGCGCCACAGTAGCCAGTGGAGGGATTTTGGTATTTCTTTCCTTTTTTATTTTGTATCTATCTGTCCTTTTTCATTTTGTATCTCACTCTAATAATTCATGCTCATTGGTTAAAAGATCTCCTCTGGCTACGGTGGCGCCACCTTAAGTTGCTCCGTTCGACGGACACTTTTTAAAACATTCAGATGGTTATCCTGTCCTCCACCATCCATATAATAATACAGGCCTTATTCCTCTTTTTTAGGCTAATGGTACTGTCAACATGATTTGCAATAACTCTAAATTATGGGTACAAGCACTATTTAAATAAGGCCGGTATTAATAATTACCCGAGCTTAATAAGGCAACTTGCAATAATTTTCTATTATAACAAAAATTCTATACTTATATTTAGTGTATAGTATACTTGGTGTTTCATCAAGTATACTATCCTCCTATAACATTTTTGGCTTTTAAGAAAGAAAAATAAAATTTGGTATATTGATATTGGACAAAAATATTCATTGGTTGATTTATTTACCAGAATTGTATTACTTCGGGTTTAACCAAAAATAATGCCTTTTAAATTTGAAATGGCACCACCGGTAAATTTTATCTTATTTCGATTGTACACCTATATGACATTCTAAATACAATGACACCTTACATACATTTTTAAACACTTCAATTTTTTTAGGAAGTGTTGTGATTAAACTCTTCTCTCAATCGGAGTAAAAGTGTGCAAAACCAAACAGGCCTATATCTAAAAGTCTATTATACGGAAGGTACAGGGTGTTTCATTTTTCTAAAACGTTGCAACTTTTTATGCTACTCTGTATGTACAATCTTAATAAACCAGTGAACTCCCCTATGCTTTCTAAAAAAAAGGTATACTTTAAAAGAATGGCTGTAAGCAACCTTGTTCCAGATATTGGCTTCTAAGTGGTTGAGTGCAGCCCAAAAATGCATTTAATAACAGTGTACTAACCATACCTACAACTGCTTTATGATAAACGAATGATTTAAGGTATTCTTCCATATACCTTTTGGTTGCACTACCACTTAAATGCCAATATCTTGAAAACGGTTGCTCAGAGCCATTCTTACAAGGTATACCTTTTTTGCGTAGAATGTATAGGGAATTTTACTGGTTTACTTGGATGGTACATACAGTGTAGTACAAAAAGTTACTACGTTTAAAAAATAAATGGTGTAGCTAGCGCCCTCTAGTTTATACATAAAAAAATAATAGTAGTTTTGAATAGCTTATGTCAAAAAACTGCTAGATACCAAGATTTATTTCAATATTTAAAACATATCAAAAATTATATAAATAAATCAAAAATATTTTATTCACTTCGACACCCCGTATCTTCCTTATTATTAACTTTTGCCTATAAGTATGTTAGGTTCAATCCATAATATTTTGGCATAGGAATCTGTAGTTTTTCTCTGTATCATTTATTAGCGAACACACTGTATGGTCATAGCCTTTTTTCTAAATCGAACGAGAATGACGTAGAAAAACACCAGGTATTTAAATTATACCAAAACAATTAAAACAACGTTATTTTTATTTTATGTAGTTTATATTAGTTTAGAATTATTACATTATTATATAGAACAACATTTCATATAGTAGGAATTATTAACAAACTGAATTAATAATTTATTTACATACAACAGAAAAGCCTTTTAAATTAAATATACACACATGTGTTTCATTGATTATGAAATTATGCATGTCATGCCAAAATAGAATTGCATCGCGTTATAAAGGTAATGTATTTCTTATTGGAATTTTTTTATTTTTTTCTTGGGTATAAGTAATTATTTAAAAATTTTATTACGACGTTTTGGTTAGTTCTGGTTATTTTTTTAGAGTTTAAAATTAACGTTTAAAGTTTAAAATTATTTTAAACAATACACGTAAAAGAATCTTATCAAAGTTATTGTGTATATTGGCAATAATAATTGTAGTATGTTTACGTTTATGATAATAAATTTTATTTTTTCGGTAAACAAACATTTAAAATAAAGAGTGCATAAAAAGCCAGTTCATACAGACGCGAAAAGCGAATTGCAAAAGCGAATATTTCGCCAAAATTCGCGTTTATTGTCATGTTCAAACTGCTGCGAAATTCGCTGAAATTCTAGGCAACAACATAACCTACAAATTTCTATATTGTGTTTATTTCGGTGGTGACGCTACGCGTGGGTTCTTTTGAGATTTTCTTTGTTTTTTCCTTTTAATAATATAACATTTATCTGATGTGATGAATAAAGAATATAGCACATTTATTTGGCATCTAAGACATAGAAACGCTGCAAATTTGTTATAAATAAAAAGGGCTGAAACAGTTAATATAAAATTAAAATTAAAAAACACAAAATACTTAAGAAAATGAACACAAAAATAACATTCCAAGCAGCTAATAGAATGACATAAAAATAACAATAACAAAATTGTTTTTGAAATGACAAATAACCTCTTGTTTCTACACATGTGCGCACGCGAATATTCGCCAGAAATCTCAAGATTCCCACCCATTAGATTTTAAATTTTGCGAATTCGCAACATAAACTATCTTTATTTTGAATTACCCGCCTTTAATTTTACGTGAAATTGACCAATGAGAATGAAATTCGCGTTTCGCAATTCGCTTTTCGCGTCTGTTTGAACTATCTTTTGTCTGTAAAATTGCGAAGTGAACTAATAAATACCGTCTGAACATACTTTACGCTGAACATAGTTTACGGTGCCTAAATAAACAACAAAAAATTTAATCATCTCTTTTTTTTCCAGCAGGCAGGCCCTGGCAGACAACTTTTATCACCGGCCAGCCGGAGTATGTAGGTCAAGTGTTGGCCTCCGCTTGCTGTATCATTAGGACCACTTGCTTCTGGTTTAGGAAAAGGGTACAGCTCACCTGCAATAGCTTCTTTACAAGAACGAGACGCGGATGCATTTCCTGTAAATGGTCAGCAAGCATCATGGTTGGCCTCGCTTAGTCTGCTTGGAGCTCTTTTTGGAGCACCTCTCGGGGACTTGCAGTAAAATGGGGAAGAAGAAAGACTCTTTTGATGGCTGGTATTCCACTTTCTTTTTGTTGGATTTTTACTGTGTTTGCAGTGAATGTGGAGGTATGTAAAGGTTTAAGTACACATGTTCAGCAACGTTCCCATACATTGACGCATTGGTCCCGCTTTATTGTTACTTTAATTACCCATAAACCTTTTAAAGTGGCTGGGCTTGATAGTTCAAAAACAAAGTTATAAAGTATAAACAAAGTTATAAAAAGCACTATAACAAAATATGGAGAATAAATAATGTTGTTAGTATAAATATACCAATTATATCACTTTTAATAAATAGGACTTCATTTGTGGGTTTTGTTTTTAACCTCATATTAATTTTATTAAAAAAAAACAAACAGATTAAAATGTGGAGAAAATGTTTCTTTTTTAACTTATGCATAGCACTAACTTAAACAAAAATATAAATATATGTTTTTTTAAATGTTAAAAGTAATTATTTTAAAGTTATTTTTGTAATATACTGTAAATTTTTACTCTATTTTCCTGAAATTTTAACAAATATGCTTATTTTATTTGGTATTGTTTTTGGATGCTTTCTAATTTTAATGCAAAAGGCAACAAATTAAGTAATATTTTTAAAATATTTTTTTAATTGACTTTTAACCAACAATCTAATACCTGGATTTTTTAAGTGTTAACACCAAAATATTTGTGCAGCTATAACTTTCTTTTTTTTCCATAAAAATATATCTTTTATTTAAAAAACAAAGTATTTTTTAATAGCTAGAAAAAATAGTAATCTTCCAATGCTTGTATTTATAACACAAAATAATATTTGGCTTTTCTCGAAAATAATGAGATTTAATAAAGATTGTAACAAAAACTTTTTATGTACCATGAAGAATTATTTTGTCCTTGCATAAGATAATAAAAGTTAAAATTACTTTAAAAGAAATAAATTAATGAAATATGTAATATAGAATAAATATTTTAATTTAGGTTATATAAATAATTTACCAAATTGATGGTCTTTATTGGGGTACACGCAAAATCGTTTTGTTTTCCTAAAAACAAAATAAAGAGTAACCCCCAAAACACCCAAAAAAATTAAAACAAGTTCCAAGAAAATTAAAAATGGATGTTTCGGTAAAATTGAATAAAAATGAAAAAAAAATGTTAACTATTATTTAGATTTAAAACTTTAAAATTAAAGCTTTAGTTTTAGGAAATACTAAAAAGACTTTTGATATTAGAAGAAAAAAATTTTGGTAAAATTTTTATATAACCTAAATTTAAACAAATAAGTTATATGAAATATTTCAATAAATTTATTATTTTTTTATAATCTTAATTTTTATTATACTATGCAAGGACAAAATTGTATATAAAAAGTTTAATTTTCTTAAAATGTTTATTAAACCTTTTTATTCTGGAGAAAAACCAAATATTATTTTGGTTAAATCACTTTATTTCTTAATAGGTATAAATAAAAAAATGTTTGTTTAAATTTATATTTGTATTTCTAATTCCATCTAAAATAAATATTTTCATTTTTATCTGTTAAAAAACTCATTTAAAAAAGTGATTACCTTTCTTTGAAATTATTTAAAAAAAAACTTTCAATCTAAGTTAAATGAGTTATCTTTTACAAACATAAATTAGGACTTTACAGAAACTGTATAAGCTTAAAACGAGACTTTTTAAGAAAAGATAAAAATAAAATAAATTTACTTTTCGAATAGTTGTCCTTTTTACGGACTGACTGGTTTTGTTTAGTTTTTTTACTGCTTACTTTTAATAAAAATCTTTAGAAAATAGATAGTTTTAACATTTTATAATTTAAAATTAATTTACATATTTCGAGAAAAAGGACTTTTTATTAATTAAAATATCTAAAATAAAATATAAAAAAACTGCAGTTTAAAATACAAAATCAAATACAATCTTTTATTGTGGTTTAGAAAATGCTATAAAATAACATAGTTTCCTAATTTAACGACATTGTCAGACAAAAATAAAACTGTTATTTGAATTTTTTGTAAATTTTTGCATAATACAGGCTTTTAGCGACCTGAAAAATATAGATGGTATTTGTTTTATAATTTTCCGATATATTTTTGCCTTAAACAAGAATCCGCAGTTAGAATTTGGGTCCCATTTTTTCTCATCTCAAAAACCGGTGAAAATCTGCAATTTTTAAGGTAGGCGTCTACTAGAGGCGAACGGAATTTTTTTAACACATAAATCCTTTGCCGTCTGCTCCGATGCGACGCGCTTCTAATGGACGCACTCTGACTTGTTTACAAGCCAGGCGAGGAGCCAGCAGCTCGGCACGTCCGTCTCTAGTGGATGCCTACCTTTATAATGGGCCATAATCACATCGCTGGCTTCTATTTTTATTTTGTCCCATTTGTTCGATTTTCATTATTTTTTTCATTTTTACATGTTTAACTGATTCACAATAATTACTTTATTTAAAAAAAGAAAAAAATATTGCTTCAGAAAAAAAATGCCCGCGTAACCAAATAATCGCTTATAAAATAAAAATAATTTACTGGCCAGTTGTTTTCACAGGGTGTTTTAAAACAAAGGTACTATACTGTCACTTATAAAAATTGGAATACAATATCTATTTTTTAGAATCTCTTTTTTTTAGGTTATGTGTTTCGCAGCCTTCGCTAGCGGCTTTCTGGTAGCCATAGTACAACTAGCAGCTCAAGTATACGTAAGTGAAATTGCAGCTCCCTCAATTAGAGGTGGTCTTAGTGCCCTTTTAAAAATCTCCGGTCACGCTGGGGTACTGGTAGCATTTGCAGCAGGAGCTTTTTTGGATTGGAGACAACTTGCGGGTCTTATTTCTTTCGCTCCTGCGGCAATGTGCCTAGCAATGCTAAGAATTCCCGAAAGTCCTGGCTGGCTAGTACTTCAAGGTAATGATGTCGAGGCAGAAAAAGCCCTTAGATGGTTTAGGGGAGAAAACGCTGATTTACAACTAGAATTATCAATTCTTCAAGCTCATATATTGTCCAAAAGAATCCCAAGTAATCCTAAATTACTTTTACAAACTCTACGAACCCCAGCGTTAATCGCATGTGGCCTAATGTTTTTCAGAGGTTTTCGGGAGCTAACGCCTTTAATTTTTATGTCGTTAGCGTTTTTAAGGAAACTTTTGGTGGTACTAACCCCCACAGTGCTGCGGTAGCAGTAGCAGTAGTTCAACTTTTGTCCTCGCTCTTATCTGGCCTCTTGGTGGACAGTGCTGGAAGGCTACCCTTATTGGTAGCTTCCAGCGTGCTCATGTCCTTAGCTCTAGCATCATTTGGGTCATTTGCCTACTACGAAGAGGCTAACCCAAAATCAGTTCCCAATTTAGACTGGATACCTCTTTTATGCGTTTTAGTTTTTACCGTTGCCTTTTCTTTAGGTATAAGTCCAATTTCTTGGCTTTTAGTCAGTGAACTATTTTCACTAGAACATCGAGGTCTTGGCACCGCTCTAGCTACAAGTTTCAGCTACTTCTGCGCCTTTGTGGGTGTAAAAACTTTTATAGATTTTCAAGAACTATTGGGTCTCTATGGAGCTTTCTGGCTTTACGCGTTTATATCAGTATGTGGTCTATGTTTTATTGTATGTTGCGTTCCGGAAACGAAAGGTAGAGACTTAACAGAAATTGATGCAGTTAGCTGACCCAATCCAAGAAAACAACTTCGAAAAGCATCGGTCAATGTAGTGGAAAGATACTGCTAGTATAGCAAATATCGAAGGCTGTTTATGACAATAATGAAAACCTAAAAATAAAAAAGGAGCTGTAATCTAAGTCCAATAATATAAATACATATAAACACAAAAGATCAAATAACTGTTAGCTTAGAAAAAAGTAGAAATCGTTTAGTAATATTTGGTAAATATTTCTTTTAGTCTTTGCCTAAACTAAGCCTAGATGTTGAAGTTAGACCACTGGTTGTTCGTAGATTTCAGCTCTTCTGCTGTTACATTAACCCAAAGTTGTTTGACAATAATTTTAAATAATTTAGTAATGAAATAGACAATGTTACCTGGTAAAAAATTAGATTTACAGCAACTTGTAAGTAAAAATACGAGTTTTATGTAAATATTGGAAAGCATAATACAAGGTGGCGCAAATAATCCTCTCAATTTCTTGAAACAGTAACTTTTGCTAAAAAATAAAAATCTATTTTATTTATTGAATATTTTACTTGAGCCTTAGTTTGTTTCTTACAGTAAGTCGCAAAGATAATATCGCTTAAGTGGCCGCCGCCAGAGTTGATGTACCTAAATTGGCGCTCATTTTACAGCTTTACTGAATATTCTTAATCCTTCTAGCGGTAAATTCTACATTTCTAATCGGATATTCCTCTTTAGAGCCACCATGGTCTTGCTCTAGGAGGATATAAAAAAGCTTAAAGGAAAAAAGCCAGGAATAATCAAATTGACCGACCTAGCAGTCCCTTGCAAATTGCTAAGACTAGAGATTAAACTGCCAAGAAGCGCTTGCCATAGAATCTCCACCATCGCTTGTGCTATGTGCCGTTTTTGAACTTTGTACAGAAATATCTTTAAGTCTTTTACCAAAATTTCTTGCAAAGACCTTCTAGACAATACCCGGTTGCGGGGTCGGTCTTCGAGTCGAGAGTCTATATGCCGCAGTGTTTGTCCAGTGGATGCCAGCGATCTATAAATCTTTAACAAAATTCTCTAGGCCAGAAATCACGAAGAGAATATTATTGTTCAAAAAATTTTCAAAATTATTTCACGTTCTTTAGGAGTATAACGATCTATGGTGTATCTCCGAATATTCTACTTCTGTTTAGTTTACAAATGTCAAAGTTGCGATGGTATACGACGCCATTTGTACAAACAAGTGCATTCTTCGATTGGGTGATTACTTTTGCGCCACCTGTTATAAAAATTATTCTAGCATCTGGGTATAAAAAAATAAAGTTTGCTTTCTAAGAAGATAATAAAATTATCTCGCTTTTTAGGATCTTTACAGAATTGTTTAAATTTGGTTTCCACTTCGTGCGATAATCAAAAATATATTGTTTTAAATAAATGTAACAAAATACGCTTTTAAAAAACAAATTTTAAATATTTATACAACAATATTAATGTACAAGAACTTTCATCGAACTTTTCTACAAGTTTTTTTTCGCAGTTTTTAAGTTAAAGAGTAGTTCGATTGTTGATTAAAAATAATAAAAAAATTATTTGACGCAATAAAAGATATTAAGTTATTTTAGCGTATTAACTTCTTATCCTAAAAATAAATATTTCGTTAAAAACGTTTAGAAATGATATACAGCGTGTCTACTTAAGCACGCACCATAAGAAAAACTTTTTATTATTAATTTTATGAAAAAAACTTATTCCTTATGAAAAGTTCTGCATAGTCTAATGCCGCCGCCACACAATGGGCCAACGACAAACTTTGGTAAACACCAATTGTGTGGACGAGTAGTTCGTAGTTCGTCTATATTCGTCTTGATTGGCCCAACTTTTCTCGAGTACGCTTGCTTACAAATAGTTTGCCAAATGTTTCGACAAATAGTTCTGCCACAACTTCGTCCAATGTGTGGCGGCAGCATCAAACCTAAAACGCAATCATCAGATATACATTTTTGCACTGCTATACGAGGTATGTCAAAAATATAATTTTTGCTCAAGAGGAAATTGTCCTTATTTTTAATATTATGGAAAATATTTATAAGGAAAATATGTTTGGGATTAAAAATACCTTTAAATATGCAAAATGATTTATTAAAAAAAAATACATTTATCCTACGGTAACGAGCGTTTCTACGACTTTGCTTCTTTGACAATTCTTAAGCTTTTAATACATTACATTTCAAAATAGGTATGCACTAATGTACAACCTTAAATGTTCACCATTTATGCATGCATGCATTAAATTTTCACCCTTAGGGCATGAAAAATTGATAAAAATAAGGGTTTCCTTAAAATGAACAACTTTACATATTTTAATGTTATGCAAAATTTATGTTTTTTTACATATCTCGTATACCACTGCAAAAAATGAATATCTTATAATTGCATTTTAGGTTTTAGACCATGCAGAACTGTTTATAAACAATACTTTTTTCGTAAAATTTAGAATAAAAAAGTTTTTCCTATGGTGCAAACTTAAGAGACACGCTGTATAAAAAAATAATGTTTTATAACTGTGTCTTTTAATTTACGCCTTATAATAAATTTAAAATGATGTTACATGCACTACTTTTCAGGTAAATTTATTCTGGATTTTTTTATTATTGTAATTAAAATTTTTTAAGACGTTATAGCTTTAACATACATTATATTTTTCCTTTTAAAAATGATAAGGTCTATAAATTTTTATTTTTAATAAATAAATTTATTTATTTTAAATTTAAATATGGGTTGAAAAACAGTAATGAGCTCGTTGCAATATATTTGTTTTAATCCAAACACATCATATATATTTCTTTGCGTATTAAATAGCCTTTTTTTAAATGTTTCTGTTAAATTTTATTTTAAATTTATGTCTGGTTATTTTATTCGACAAATGAAATTTATGCGAATATCTTGTTTCGATAAGAAATGTAAATAAAATTGTTAAACGGTAATAATTAAATATGCAATTTCCAACTAAAATGTATTACCATTAACAAAAAATTTCAATACCATTAACAAAAAAACACATGTTAAATTTTACGAAAATCATCTTGAAACTCTGTAAAGTATTTTTTTAATAAACAAATGTAAATAATTTATTAGCCTTGTTAGTGTTACAAAATTCTAGTTAGAAGTAGTTATAATCGATTTTTTTTAAGTTTTAGTAGTTTTTATTGTTTTATCATGGTGTTTTTTCTTAATAATTTAGAATTTAAGCATTTGTTTTTTAGTTAGTTACTCGTTTATTAAACCAATGCATTTTATTTTACCTTTTTAAAATTTATTGACTTTATCAACTACTAGGGTAGACTGCTGAGTGTACCTCAAAAAAATGTTGCTTAGATTTAGAACATTTAGACGCATTTTAGTGATATTTTAGACTTATGCCGCTTGCTCAACTTAGGCTATATATGTAAAAACTTTATCCTATATAAAAGTTTTTAAAGTATGTCAATTAAATGCGGTGTATTTATTTTGTGAATGTAAGTACAGTCTAGGAGAACTAGACCATTCATATTTGTGACTTTACTCATATTTTAAAGTAATACTTTATAAAATAACCATCTAGTCTATATTTTAGACAAAATTTATAAGGAAACTAAATAGGGTATTTAATATAAAACAAAGAAATTCAACATAAAATTAACATTTTTCCAATAGAGCACCTTGTTTATTTTATTTATGTCTTATTTTGATGTGTTTGAATTAAATAAATGTTGTATTAATTTTTTTGTAAATACAGAACAGAATATTTTACGTTACAGCATTAAGAAGGGCAAAATAAATGTAAAATGTCAAAACATAAATGCTCAAATACGTATCTATTAAAGTCTAGTGTTCGTTACTTCTTTTAAGTGAATTAATTAAAATAAAACATATAATTTAGTTTACTGTTACTAAAAAATAACCTAACACAAGATGGCTATTTTTATGTATTACATTTAATATACAAGGCAAGCCACAAATACGGCGCTCTTTGTCCTCCTTGCATGAACCTGTACTATTACGTGAAGGTTTCTTCCTTGCATAAATTTATTTACAATTGATATCTGTATGATATACATTTTATATTTGAAAACTGTAAAATTAATTTTTTATAATATATTTTACTCCTCATTTTATTTTATTCTGAAATTAAAACTGTGATAGACTAGCACAATAAATTTTTTAAAAACATAAATCATGAAAAATTTAAACTTATGAAAACAACATATAAATTTAAAAATATTATTATATTAGATTTAAGAAAAAAATTAAAAATATATACCCATATCTATTTATATGCTCAAATAACAAATTATTATCTTGACTATGTTGTTTAAATACAATGTTAAAGAATTCTGGTTAAGAAGTATTAGTATTTAAAATTAACATAATAATTCTTGTTTTACCTTAATTCAAGTTATTCACATAACATTAAATTATACATCCCGATGTGTTTTATATCTTTAATGCAACTGTTTAAATTTTTACAAAATTGTACATGTACAATTTAAGAATAAAAATACATACGGGATTAGCTAAATAACATAACACATAGGCAATGTGACGAAAAGAGACAGTCTAACGTGAATACCGGCGTATAAACATTTCGTATTGAATAAATTATCATGCATCCTTTGTTTTTGCTTTACTGGCCGATATACCTTTAGCTATTGCTTATACAGTATACACAAAAATAAGCATAAATCAGTTAACACCATGCTGAAGCCACACAGACAGTCCTTAGTCACTAATTTTAAATGCAAATACTTGTCCTAAAAGTATGCCTTAAAATCAAATATTTAAGAACTAATATGTATAACTAATAATTGTTTAATAAAAACAACTATTTGAATTTATCTATTAAAGTTAAATTTTGTCAAAACAGGTACCTTTTATATAAAAATAACAACTATGAAGTATATAATTTTCATTATAAGCAGAAAGTCTTCCCCAATAAAAATAATGATAATTAAAAAGAAAAGAATATAAAACAGGCTCCTGTACTATTTTCTTTGTTATTATACTTTAAAGATGGTGATCCAAATTTATGTATAATGGATTTAAAATACAGATCATATTACTATAAATCAAAATAATACTTGCTTTAGTTAGCTAAAAACGATCCGACTTGTTTTTTAAGTTTACAATGCTATTCCTAACCTGTTACATTTTTTTAAGTGATTGTAATACAAATTTAACATCAGTGTGCAAAGAGTCAATACATTTTTGCTTTAAAGGTTTGCCAATTTTATTAAAATATTACTGATATTTTCTTAGAAAAATAATTTTATGATTTCTTCTACAGGGTGTTGCTAAACAAATGCAAAAAAATTAAGAAGGTAATTCTTTGTTCAAAATAAAAGGTAGTCTGCTTTATAAACAAAGGGTCAAGAGCCAACCATTAGGGAGATATCGTTTTACAAAAATTGAGAAAAAATAACTTTTTAATTTTTGATCTCAAAAACGAAAAGCAGTAAAATAATTTTACGAAAATAATGCTATTATAAAAATTTACTTTCTGAATGTTTTTCCACTTTTTGGAATTAATGGAAGTGGTGGAAATAGACTATCCCTATCGTTCCAGCTAACCAAATTTAAAGAGAGACTTAATTATGCAGTGACCTCGAAAAATATAAATTTGGATATACTAATTTATTTATAAACTTTTTTACTTTCTCTATTTTTTTTTAAATAAACTTACCCATTTCAAATAAAAAGGTAAAATGTAAATCATAACATGCCGAGACTGGGGAATTTTATTTTACAAAAAATTCCATTTATTTGCTGTCAACTATTAAGACATTTGTTATATGTCTTTATTTGACATTACTTGGTAGTTTAAATAAAATACTTATTTTGTTTTTAAGGAAAAAAATGAAGACATTTTTGTTTTAATTTTTGTCGCGATATCTCCCTAATGTTTAAATTTTGACCCCATGTTTATAAAGCAAACTACCCTTTATTTTGAACAAGGATTCACCTTAAATTTTTTGCATTTGTTTAGAAACATCCTGTATAATAATGATTTATTCTATTACATAGAATATGTAAAATAATAAATATGAGAGGCATCTTTTAATCATTAATACCAGTTAAGTAGAGGAAAGTGACCAAATGTGGAATACTATCCCTAATATGTAATACCGGTATTCTCTTAAACGGAAACACACACACGCAATCAGAGGGGTTTGACTCTTTTTTTTTTAATGCCCATTTGCGAGAGAAATTGTAATATGTCAGTAGAGCAAGCCCTTTCGTAGCTGTAGAAACTTTTATTTTATCGCTTTCTTATATTTTTTAAGGTTTTAAAAATACTACTATACTAAATTAAAGGAAAGAGACCTCTAAATAATAGTAATATTAATATTAAGAGCTCAAGTTTTTACGATATTTTCGTTTTGCCACCCTAAACAACAATTTCGATGTAAAAAAAGAAAGTCGATTTTTTGGCCCAGTCTACTGTTAATAGTATTCAATATTTGGGGTACCTATTCTATATTTAGCCACTTTCATATTTTTTTTTTTTTTTTTAATTAATTAAAACTTATCAATGTAACTAAAAATTTTACAAAATAAAGGACAAATATATGATTGTTAATGGTTAGTATAGAAAAAAATCTAATTTTCATGCAAATTATGTGTAAAAAAACAAAATGGTGTTCCATATTTGCGCACTGTCCTCTAGCTGCAGAAGAGTTGTCCACAATATTTCAGAGAAACAGCGGTAAAGGTGGAAAAATACCAACCTTATAATTATTTTGTATAGCACTTGGTACATAACAATTTTGTTTTTTAATTGATAAAAAGGCCAAGAAATTTGAGACCCTAATTTTTATTTTAGGTACTTCCTTTTTATTTTAAAGTTTTAAGTTGAAAGCTATGTTTATCACCATATTTTTTTATAGAGTATTCGCAATTTTTAAAAGGCCCTGCGTTTTGAAAAAGTTGATTTGCATTGATTGTAGTTGCTCCAAAAGTCATTTTTTACCTTTCTTACATATTTTTTAATCAATACAAATAAACTTTAAAAAATGATGTAGGACCTTTTAAAAACCGAGAATACTATGGTAATAATTGTTATAGCTTAAAAAAGAAGATTTTCATGTGTCGCGAAGAATAAAAATAAAAGTTGTAAAATGAAACACCCCAATGTGTATGATACTAATAGAGTATTTTATAAATAGATATTTACATCAGTTTCTGTAAAAATATTTTTTTGTAAGTTTTGTTACTATTAAATTTGGATCAGCCATACCGACATTTTATGCCAAAAATACTTGACAATAATACAATCAGATATAATAATATTATCAAAAATATACAAAACATGACATTGTGGTCCATTATAACACAATCCCCTATTTTAAATTTTATATCAAATATTTATTTAAACATTAATTAGGGTTAGGGTGTATATTATTTATAGTAAGAACTGGTCAGCTGATAAGGAAAATAGTGATAATTTATGGTATCGTTTAGTACAATGGCATTAAAAGTGTTTTTTTTTTAATAGAAAAAATATGTATTTCGATTTATTGAAAGCCTATATGGTTACAATAAGAAAACAGCGCATTCTATCAAGCTTATCCAAATGTTTGTTCATTGATTTTACAATAATCTATTACAATACGTCATTTTTCATATTATAAATATTGGCTTTTTTGCAACTATCTGTGTTTGTGACCGTCTACTATAAATTTAAACGACTTTTAATCTTATTAAATTTAAACAAATTTAAGGAAAAGCAGTTTCATAAGATATATTATCTAAATATGGTAAATATATAACTTTTGAAAAAATGTCAAACAGAAATTAAAGGTAATTTTTTTGCCTCTTAAAATCTTATCGACAAAGTAACGCGCCAATCATTACTACAGCTAAATAAACTTTTCACAAATTTGTTTTTATCAGCTGATTAGGAGTTAACCTAACATATCCATATATTATTTGGGAGTGTATTATCATCTTATGTAGCTATAGAAATTGTATTTTAAAACGTAAAAACTACAAATAGTGAAACAAATGCAGAACGGTATTCCGGCCTATAAAAAGGTTCATTTTAAACTTGTAACTTGTCTTACATTTAGCTCAACTTTAGCTTAGATTTAAGCAAGGGAGTTTACTCACTTTAAATTACTAGAGATTAACAAAAACCTAATAGAGTGAAAACACACTTATAATTACCGTTTGTAGACTTAGCAATTTATAAATGTATAAAAGTACTGTACCACAAATTATGTGAATTAAAACATTGCAGCTTTATGCACATCACTTAAAATACACGTAAAAGTGGTCTTTATATCCCACTATTTGAATGATTCTGCTTAATTTGTAAGTTCTTCTAAGGAGATTTGAACCTTAAATCTTTTAAGAGTAACTTTTATTGCATTAAATTCTTGACACAATAATTCCTAATTTCATGTTTTACGTTTAACAAATAAACTAACAAATGTTAACAAATTTAAACAATTTTACATGAGCATGAAAAAGAAGAATATTTACTGAATGTCCTGTAATGCAAAAGCGTAAAGCTCTCCGCACATTGGTCCGTGAAACAGCGACGAGGATGCGATTTATATCCCTGTATGCGTATTCGCGTGTTAAAGCAGAAATCGCAATTTTCTTAGAACTGGCCCTGGTCCTTGTTTTTTATTAAACAAACTTTATTCATTAGGCTACAAAAGATTACAATAAACGAACTAACAAAAATAATACTCGGCTATTCCAAACACTGAAAAGGTTATTTGCTGTAACAGCACCTTCTCTTTTTATTTACATGAGTCATAGATATCATCGTGTCTTAAACTTTGTTTTTTGATTACACTATTTTTAATTTTCATTTTTAAGCATGTAGTTATTTAGAAGATGTATTTTAAATAACATTTGTAATCAGTAAAAACAACAACACTCAACTACACAATTATTTTTACATACTTCTACAAACAACTTAAATTAAAATATTTTAAATTATTTTTACTCCTTGCGAGCGCAGGTGCACCTCGTCATCATAGCTTAAAACATTTTTGGAAGCATCAATGATTTGCCTATGGTCAGTTTTGCCTTTAAAAAGATACTACCGGTGCGATATTCAAGCTTCGGCAAATTATAAAAAGTTTCTTTTTATTAAAAGAAAACAAAAACAATATAGGTATAGCCAGTCTTTGTGATTTTTTTTTATTCGACGGCAAAGATTCTAGTAATGTAATTTGATAGCATCTTTCTCATCACTTGAAATGCCCATTATCAAATATAAATAACATTAACGAACTCCTTTTTTGTACACCGTCGTAAGTCACTTAGAACTTACAACTTACGTCTCTATGCGAATGTCGCTGCTTAAAACGCGAACATGCATACATACAGTTAAATCTTGTCCTCGTCGGCGTCGCTTAAACACCGACCCATGTACGGAGAGTCTTAGTCTGTCGGTCAATCAGTCTGTCAAGCAATCAACCATCCTGGGACATGGTATGTACTTTTATTTGTCGAAAAGATATAAAGATGGAAGTAAGTATAATGAAAGTCATACAAATTTTGTTTTTTAACTTTTTATTTTGTTGAAATAGTATAATAAAAAAGATAGCAGGGACAGACCAAACAATGTCACTTATCAATTTGTTTAAAGTTAATAAAATATCGAATTGAAAGATTAATAAAATAAATGTACCGTATTTTAATCAGGTTAAACCTGTGTATCTGCGGTGTAAAATCGTCTACACAGGTTGTTTCCTAATTATGTGTAAAAAATATTAAGAGCTTAGTCCTTACTTATTTTTTTGGAGTTTATATAAACATTTACCAAGGAAAATTTTCCTAGGGAAGCTACGTCTGTTCAAATAGAGCAAAAAAATATTGCTGTGATGTTCGTCTCTTAAAAAAATTGCTTTTTGGGACACTCTGTATTCATCAAAATATTTTTAGGACATGCCTATTTGTAAAACCTACAAATCTGTCTGGCGACAGAGAAAATATCTTTTAATGGGTACCCAAGTAACCTATTTAAAATTTAGGTTTTACAAAATGACGGAAGTTAAGTTTCAATTTATTAACCTTTGGTACTTGGTACCTGCCAAAGCCCCTATGAGTCAAACTTCATAGTCTCCCATGTCGTAGTCTACCTGTGTTGGGAACAGACTAATCATAGGAAATCCCATGTAAATTTTGATACCTTTAAATATTGGCTGATTTTACAACAAAACTGTATTGGACTATTTTGAAGACGTTAATAAGATAAGTTCACACACTAAATTTCGTTATTTTCGAATAAGCCAAATAAATGTAATTAAAGAAAAACTATTTGAAAAATTAAGCCATTGACAAAGCATTTTCTCTTATTTTAGGGTCTAGTGGTATTTTCGTTTTCTCAACGTATAGTATACTTCACCACAGGGAATCTGGTAGATACAGTTGTTATTTAATGTGATGTTGTACGGTCTCGTCTTTCTTAAATGCTCCTAAAAGTGGTCTGTATTTTTGGCAATTCTGCGGATCTTTTCTGAAGTGCCTTTAACATACGGAGTAGTCATGAATGTTTGGTCTTGTTGATGTCAGGGGTTTTGGTCTTGCTTTAATATTTGTTTATTGTTTCCTTTATTAATCTTTCATTGTATTCATTTTGTTTAAGATCCATAGTTAAGTTAGTTATCTCATCCTGTAGAGATTTCTTAGTATTTCATAGGGTTACTGCCCGGTTATATACAGTTCGTAAGTTCGTATGACTCCTTGTTTAGTTTTATTCTAGTGAATAAGGCTACAACCTGGACGCGGCCACATAACCGTTACGATCTGATTTTTTTGTGCTTTGCACCTGGCCACGCTTATAAACTTGCGACAGCGTTTTTGTACACCAGTTCAGATCCAAACATGGAAAATGATATACTGTTGGTAATTATTATGTCGAGGTATTTAAAGAAAAGCGGAAGAAAAGAAAATAAAGTATTTATTCAGTTAACGCACAAAGCATTATTGAGTTCTTTTCAGTTTTGCACTGCAGTATTGCTTACTTACATCCACAAATTTCCCTTAATGTCCCTATTAGAATAAACCTTTAACTTTGTATTTAAAACCGACGGCCTTTTTTGAATTTAATTTATAAATACTTAAGTATCAAACATTTTCTACTGCAGCTCAGCGGTCAACACAGTGAAGACGTATTTGTTCCAGTATCGCACGCCGCGTTCAGAGCGCTAATACGACCATCTACACTATAACTATGAGAAATGTTTTTGTCGCGGCGTCTAAAAAACGCTGTTAAAGCGTTTTGAAAATCAGTCGTTGTCGCTGGTTGGAGGAATTGCCACCTACATAACTTTAAATAAAAACCCATTACCCCGTCTGGATCGCAACGTTTATGTCGCCGCGAGCAGAACGCAAACTTGGCCGTAGCCTTAGAGTTTTGGTGTAGATACTGTCCAGTGTGAGTAGGGTTTCTCTATACCGAGGTTTGTATTTGTTCATAATGTCTTTTAACTAAAACGTTCAGGAAAAATAGAGCCCGGTTTTGTTTTTCTCCATTGTAAAGGTCTTAGGAAGACTTGCAGTTCTACGGCTTTACCTATCCATGCAATGAAAGTATCATCAACACAACTCAGCCAAACTTTTAGTTTAATTAGTGCAATTTTAATTACCTCTTCCCCAAACCATTCCATATAAATACTTGCTACCACTGGATAAAGCGATGAACCCATCGGAAATCCATTATCCTGTGCATAGAACCCATCTTTCATTTGAAAGTAGGATCTACGTAGGCATAGCCCCAATAGCTCCATCACTCCATTGAGCGACAGTGTGGTGAGTTCTGGTAACGTGTCATCTTTTCGAAGTTTGGCTTAAATTATGTTAAAGGATTCTTCCACTGGGTACATTTGTATACGAACTTTCCACATCAAAACTTACAAAGATATGGTCTGATCCTATTTCTATGGTTTTATTTAAGGGTATTAACAAAATTAATGAATTTTAATTTTTGACAAAAGATGGTGACTTACCGACTAATGGTTTGATTATGTCTAAAAGGTATTTTGCTAGGGCAGTCCTGGGTGCTTTTCTAGAGCTGGTAATTGGTCTTAAAAGTGTGTTGTTTTTGTAAATTTTAAGTAGTCCATAAAGATGTTAAGGTTTACTTTTGTGCGGTGTTAAAGCTCTTCTGGTTTCTGCAATTTAATTGGTTTATTAGAAAATAATAAAATTTAGTGTCTGAGCTTTTTTCTTACGTCTTCAAAATAGTCTATTAGAGTTTTGTTATAAAAGCAATAGGAAAGCCAATTTTTAAAAGGTGCCGTAAAGGGAGGTGTCTTCAGACAGCGGGGGCGACTTCGGACATTTGGTTTGGTCGCATATCATCGGCCATAATCGACTACCCTCTTCCTAAAAACAATATCAGCGTACTAAATCGGCTTATAATCAGCATACCATTTTTACGAAGCGGGCAATAGGTTATGGCCGATGATATGCGAGCAAAACCAAATGTCCGAAGCCACCCCGCTGTCCGAAGACACCTCACTTTACGGTATAAAAATTTACGGTATATTACATGTTTGTTTAAAATGGTTTTTGTTTATTATAAAGTGTGGGTATGAAGAAAAATTTCTAAATAAAACCATAACGTTTAAATTGCCGGCTATAATTAAAATTCAGCTTTAACGACTGCCCATTTTGAGACTCATCTACCATTCAAGCAATAAAAACCAACTGTCTGTATCAAGATTAAAACTAAACAAGCCAAAAGCGACACTTAATGCGATAAAATCGTTTACAAAACCAGTACAGAACGGATATCGTAAATAATTTCCAAGTTTTAATTAAAACTTCCTCTGTGCCAATTTAATTACGGTATGTTACGGCCGAAAACAAAATCTTCATTGCTCACTAAATTGAAATTGATTCGTCTCTCTGCAGTGTCGTGCCTATTAATCTGTGTTAATTGACATTTTTAGGGAGAAATTGTTTATCTTTATTAAATTTTTTAATAATGTTATAACTTAGTTTTAATTTATAACAATTCTCTTTAATAAGCCTTGTTTTTTCTTTAATTTTCATAGTACCTCGTGTCCCATCTGTCTGGCGACTGAGGAAATATCTTCTAATGGGTACTGTAAAGTGAGGTGTCTTCGGACAGCGGAGATGACTTCGAACATATCATCGAGCTGATATTGTCTTTACAAAGCGGATAGTCGATTATGGCCTATGATATGCGAGCAAAACCAAATGTCCGAAGTCGCCCCCGCTGTCCGAAGACACCTCACTTTATGGTACCCAAGTAATATACATAAAATTCAGCTTCTACAAAATGACGAAACTTATGTTTCAATTCATCAACCTTTGGTACCTGGTACACCTGTCAAAGCCACTATGAGTCAAACTTCATAGTCTCCCATCGCGTCTACCTGTGTTGGTGGCACGCGCTAACAAACATTCAACTTTTACAAAATGACGATGGCGTGCCGCTCACGGGCTCTTGAACTAAAAGTTTTTAGCTTTAAAATGTTTTATAAACTCATATTTACGGATACACTGGGTGGTGCATCGCAAGACTGACCACAGGAAATCCAGTGGCGCCACCTTT
Source organism: Listronotus bonariensis (assembly GCA_014170235.1). Taxonomy (NCBI): domain Eukaryota; kingdom Metazoa; phylum Arthropoda; class Insecta; order Coleoptera; family Curculionidae; genus Listronotus; species Listronotus bonariensis. Next base: position 153,128 of record JACEGR010001723.1, read on the forward strand.
TTGGTTTCGTGGTGGCCATGGCAATTTTTTTAAGGCGTGAAATTTTTAAAGACCAAGAAAAACTAGTACTTTTTACTTTTCAACTTTAAATTTTTTTACAAAAAAACAAAAAAATTTCCGGGTTGTTGACGTATTAAACTATTAATTAAAATAGTTTTTACCATTATGAAATTTTGGGTAAGAGCCTATTATTATACAGGTTGATTTTTAAGTTGTAACCTACTTTTTTAAACAATTTTTTAAATAAAATTATGTTCAAAAAAGGTTCGTTTCGTTCCGGTGTTTTAAGAAAAAGATGCCTTTTTATCATAACTTTCTTACCGCTCCAGATATTTCCACAAAATTTAGTACGTTTTTTGACCAATATATTACTTTTTTGTTGTAAAAGTTTTTAAAAAAATTTCTACCAGTGGCGTTCGAACAAGATTTGTATACCTAATCTTTTTTCAAAAAAATAATAGTACGCCACTGCTTATTTTTAAATCAATATTATTTTTGAATGACACATTTACCTTGGAGTTAATTTTTTTGTACGACGAACGGTTTTTGTTTAAAGAACTAAAAACCATTTTGATGCATGGCAAAATCGATAAAATTTGATATGGTGCTTTGTAAGTAAAATTCGTTTTTGGCTAATTTGTATTAAAGTTATGTCATAGGGTTAGATTACTCAAACTACAATTAAAATTTAATGACAATAGTTGTTTCTCTTAGAATGCTGTTAAACAGTCGAAAAGCTAACTTTTGGCATTTATTTCTTTAAACGAAACCCGTATAAAATATCAAGAGAGCAAATTAACTCCAAAGTAGATGATGATTATTTCAAAAATAATATTGGTTCGAAAACAAAGCAGTTTCGCACTATTTTTCTTGAAAAAAACTAAAAAAAATACAAATATTGTTCGAACGACACTTTTTTTTAACTTTTACAGCAAAAAAGGTAATGTAATAGGCAAAAGAAGTGTAGTTTTGTGGAAATATCTGGAGTGGTAGGAAAATTATGATAAAAAAGCATTTTTTCTTTATATTTTAACACTCTGTATCTCGAAAACAAAGTATTTTGGAACATAATTTTATTTAAAAATTGTTCTCATTTTCTTGCATTCCATACAGCGTTAAAAAGAAAGTACCAACTTAAAAATCACCCCGTATAATTGTAGAGAAGAAGAATATAATAAGGAACTGGGGTATCCAACACTTAATTTAAGGTTTGACTTTTAGAGTCAACATAAATTACTTGTAACAAAAGTCTTTTCACTTGTGTTTTTAAACTGAAACGGAAATTTTCTCCATGGTTTTTCGATGAACTAGACATGTGCAATTACAAAACTTAATTAATTTATTGCTAAATTAGAAACGGACAAATGCCAGAAAATTGGGTAATTGATATTAAAAAAATTAACTAAAAACCATTTTTTTTCAAGTTTACCACGCCCCTATCTTGAGAACGAAGAATTTCCGGGTTAATGTTTATATAAACTTTTTTCTTAAGCTTATGCAAAGAGCCGTCTGTCACAGCCTGTATGTACTGAAAAATGTTACGCCAATGAATTCATTGAAGGTTTATGTTTATAGGATACCTAAAAGCTTTAGAGCTAATTTAAAATTTAATTTAAAGAGCATATCGGAAACGTTAATCGGTTTTCAAACGTATAGTGCTGGAGTAAAAATGATGCAATTTATTTTAGATGGGCAGTCCCTAATAACATAGTTTTA